>JARFJB010002187.1:6560000-6680000 GCA_036346205.1 Vesta saturnalis
ATCCGTACCCCACAGAGATACATACACATTTACACAATTACCTACTGCCTGAGGCATGTTAAATTCCGAAATAACCAATAATAGAACTATTCATTTCCTTTGTTAATATTTCCGTCGGTTGTTTTTGTTTCCCAAAGCTACAAAGGCAGGTAATGACAGCTAAGTACTAATCTAATGACTTAATGAGTAATGACAATGGGGTCATCCATCCATTAAAGTAGGTACTTAAGTTAAGTGGAACTGGAATTCCCTGTTGCTAATTTAATCGAACAAAAGGAGGTATAGAAAAACAACAATCTTGTCTTCAGTTCTTAAGAATACGACATTTGTTAATTGTTAGTTAGATCAACAATGAATGACGAAGCTGAATTAATGGAAGTTCCGCCAATCTTAAGCGGTAAATTTTATAAAATTTTATCAAAATGTGACAACAAGATAGTGACCCAGTGTCTAAATTGTCCCGCACAAATACAAGGTCATGTGACTTCAACAGGAAATCTTATTCGGCATATGAAGGTATGTATTAATATAGTTTTTGGCAGAATTTTAGTATCATTTATTGGATTCTTACGAAATACGTCATCTGATATATCAAAACGTGATTTGTAGACTTAATTTTTCTTATTAAATTCTATATGAATTACGTAAAGTATTTTTTGTTGCAAAATACTTAGTTTCTCGTGTGTAAAAGAACGTTTACAAAAGGTTGAGATTTATTTCTTAAAGTCCCTAATGCATCAAAAAACCTTTTTAAATGTTTATGATACCTGTATTCATAAAAGATGGGATTCAGTCGCTTTCAAAATTGGTGTTATCTAAATTTTGACTGAAACTTGAAGTGACTTCAATCTGAATTTTATAAATTAACATACACTTTCTCCTTTTTTTCTACAGAAAGCATCCAGTAACATTTAGCAAATTCGATGCAGAAAAGACAACAAAAAAGTAAAACCGAAATTTTATCAATGAAGAATTTCAACAAGACTAACATTTTTCAACGATCTACCAGTTCTACCACAAAGAACTCGGTTAACAAACTCGTCTTAGATTACATAATTGAAGAGATGGGGCCTATTTGTACAGTCGAAAAACCCGCATTTATTAGGTTAGTAGAAGGACTTTCTGGCAAAAACCTTGTGACCGAAAAACGCTCAAGAGTAAATTAGAAGAAGAGAAATCAGCAGTTATTGGTGCTGTAATAGAAGAATTAAATAAAACCAAATACGTCTGTACAACTGCAGATGTTTGGAGCACCAATAACAAAAGTTATCTTGGTATGACTGCACACTTTATCGATAGTAATAGCTTCCAACGTAAATCTTTTGCATTAAGCTGTAGGCGATTTAAATTTGCACACATTTGACAGAATTGCGGAATTAATAAGTGAAATTCATAACGAATACAAATTAAATCTCGGTAAAATTTCAGGAACGGTAACAGATAACGCAAGCAACTTTAATAAAGCTTTTAACGTATTTACTGCTTCTATATGTAATAAGAGCAGCGATAGCGAATTAACAGAGTTGCAAAATCAAAATGATGTAGATGTTGAATCATTACCTGCTTTTGATACTGACAGTACTTACGTGCTTTTGCCCGAACATTTTAAGTGTTGTTCGCATACACTCAGCCTTGTAATTACGATAGATGCAGCTAAAGCATTTGAAAACATAAGGTACAAAAAAATGTACGATACTGTTTTTGGGAAAGCGCATTCTTTATGGAATTTAGTGAGTAGGTCAACTAAGGCGTCGGATCAGTTAGAAAATGTTTGCGGTGTCAAATTGAAAGTTCCTTGTCCTACTCGTTGGAATTCCATGTATGACGCATGTGTTAAACTAATTAATATTGAAGCAAAATTAAATGATGTTTGTAAGTTATTAAAATTAGACGTGTTCCAACTGTCAGATTTTGTGTTTTTAAACGAATATATTTCTGTTACAAAACCTATCGCCGTTGCAATAGATATTTTACAAGATGAAAAAACTTGTCAGTTAGGTACTGTTTTGCCAACACTTTTCAAAATTAAAGCTAGTTTAGAAGCAATGACAAAACTGACATTTTGTTCTAAATTAAGAGAATGTTTATTGAACGGCTTTACAAGACGTTTCTCTAATATAATGGATATTAAAAATTCTAGTAGTCGACCATACCTGTTATCCACAATTTCTAACCCAAAATTTAAATTATGGTGGTTAAAAATTACCCCTTTAAAATGAAACAGCATTCTGTCAAACGCAATTATTGTGTGAACTTAACAATTCCGGATTTCAAGAAAATCTTAATAATTCAGAATCAGAAATTCAGTTCACACTTACTGAAAAAAATCCTCTGCCACGGACGAATTCTTTGATTTTTTAAAAATAAATACTCAATCGCAAACAACATTTGATTCAGAATGCACAAATTATTTTAAAGACACAAGCACTAACTATGAGCAATTAAATATGTACCCTGCTATAAAAGAAATCTTTTAAAATATAATTCTATACTTCCTTCATCTGCCCCGTTGAAAGGATATTTAGTATGGGTGGACTAATTTTAACTCCTCGTAGGAATAGATTAGGTGATGATATATTTGAGATGCTATTAATTTTAAAACAAAAAAAATAAAATTAGATAATAAAATGTATTTATGTAATGTATACTTATAATAATTTAGATAAATGTCCTTATCCTTATAATTGTATAACAACTATGTGTTAAGTTAAATTAACAATTAACATTGCAACTTGCAAGTGTAAATGTGTACCTAATACTAATTTTGTAATTTGTAGCGCGTTAAATAATTAATGTCAGTTTTCAATAAAAACCTATAAAAATTATATTTGTATATTATTTTTCTTAATAATTTAACCTTACGGACTAATATTTGTATTACATGAAAAATGATCATGGGAATGGGAGTACTACTCATCAGTAGCAATACTAGCAATTAAAGATAATATTAATAATTAGAAAAATCTCGAAACAATTTTAGGAATGTCGGATCTTTATTAAAGATCTAGATCCCATTTCAAGGATCTTTGATCTTTATCTAGATCCATCTTTACGTACGGATCTTGGATCTGTATCTAGATCAGTTTTTAAAAATGTGTTTAGATCTGTATCTAGATCCTAAATAAATGGATCTTACCCAACACTGGGTCTGGGGACCTCGCCGGCTAGTTAACAGGTCCTCTGTTGCCAATCCAGTGCTCGACAAAAAGTCTGTTAAGAAAATTGGTTGCTACTCGCGCCGAATGAAAAGGGACCCATCATGTTGAAAGTTAAAGGCATATTTTCGCAAGATGGTTCCACAATGTCTTCTACGATCTCAATATATCTATGATGATTCAAGTATGGTCCCACTATGTGTCCACTGAACACCGCAGCGGTGTTACTACGGTAACATGTGAATTTGCCTGAGTCCAGGTGTAACCATTGTGTCAATTAAATATCCCTTTACTAACAACATGTGCATCTCCATTGTTCGATAGGGTTTATATTTATGATTATTAGCACATTTAGCGCCACGCTCTAATTGGATATTCGCTCCCTGGGATTATAGATTCGAAATGCGTTTTTTTGAATAGATCAATTTTTTTATAGTGTATTACTGTATTTTAAATCTTATTTTTTCTTTTTTTAGCGATTTTTTATTAATTTTTCTTAGTGTCTACCGGTGGGCACGTGGTCCCACGATGTAATTTACATTGTAGGACCAAATGCCCACCGGTGGGCACGCATTTTATTATTTGTTTTGTTTCAGATTTTGAACAATAATGGCAAGAAGAGATCTTATAGAACCACACTTGGCTCTAGAACTGGAAAATTTGCCTAATATTGATGCAGCTGATTACTCTGATGAGTCCATTACAGACCCTACTTTCTCCCAAAATAAAGAAAGCTCCAGTTCAAGTGAAGATGAATCAACGGAGGTTGAGAACGAAGCTGAAGCTGCTGAAGTTGTTCCTCTAGCTGATGTTTTACCAGAAAGGAGGTGGGAACCTGTGGCAGGGGACAGAATGACACTTCCTTTTTCTGCTGTCCAGACCGGGGTTCCTGCAGATGTAATCCAGAAACTTCGTGGAGTATGTCCTATATTATATTTTGGGCATTTCAAAGACGATGATGTAATATCATTGTTGGTAGAAGAAACTAATAGATATGCTACGCAGAAAATTACTGCCAATGAAACAATTCCAGCAGAAGATCGAACTCCCAGGCTTAATAAATGGAATAATACTGATCCTGCAGAGATGCGCAAGTTTTTGGGCATCGTCATTTGGATGGGGCTAATGCACTTGCCCAAACTAAAAGACTACTGGAGCACGAAAAGAATCTATGAAAACGGAATTCGGAAAGTGATAAACCGCAATAGATTTGAGTTGTTGCTGACGATGTTTCATCTATCAAATAATGAGGAACTCATGAACCCAGAAGACAGGCTACACAAAATTTCTAAATTTTTAAATATTCTCGAAGAAAAATTCAAGCAATCCTATTATCCTGAAGAAGAAGTGTCTATATATGAAAGCAACGTACCATTCCCAGGATGTATATATTTTCGACAGTATCTTCCTAATAAAACACAAATACTGCATTAAAGTTTTTAAACTTTGTGTCAGTGGAGGGTATACCTGATCATTCAAAGTCTACACAGGCAAAGAGCGAGTACATGATGTATCTGTATCCGAAAAAATTGTAAAAGAGCTATAAAACTATGTCTCAACGACAAGATTCAGTTTATGCCCGTAAAAACGAAAAAAAATCAATACATATTGTGGTACATGCAACCTACCAATGTGCCTCGAATGCTGTCAGAAGCATCTAGCAACTTTTTCTTTTAAATAAGCTAAATTTTTATAATCTTTTTTTATGTTGAATTAGGTTGGAATTACTTGTTCAGTTTATTTGTTGTGGTTTTCAATATAAATATTGTTTCATTTATGTTTGTATAATATTTCTATATAATTTCATTTATTTTTGTAATAAAGTTTGTCAAATTACCAAAATATATAATTTTTTTAGTCCTCAAAATCTCACCCGGTATATTAATTCTGCCCGGTCCAAGGTAAGCTTTGTTTTCTCCTGGGACCACTAAATACGTCAGCATACGTGAAATTAATATAAGAGGTGCTCACCGGTGGGCACAGTGACTTGAAATAAACAAAACCAAATTCCCACCGGTGGGCAAGCGGTCCGACCAAAAAGACTCAAAATGCCCACCGGTGGGCACGTGACACTGAATCTGTTGAACTTTGGCGAACTGCGGCATAGGGCAAACCTGTTCTTCCTGCTAACTGTCTTATTGAAGTGATATTATTGAGCTCACCTAGTACACCTATTTCTTCCATTCCCTATGGCGCCTAACATCATAAACTTTCACTCTTGGTTTAGAAAACGAACCGTAGGTAATTAGGTTCCTTTTTAGTCTGGGAAATATATCCATATATGGCGGCTGTCGCTCTGGATATCGTTGCAAATAGAGTTCTCCTGAATCATGGCAATTCTCGTTTGATTCAATAAAACATTTAAGCATGTCGAATTTTTCTTCATTTTGATACATTTTTGACGAAAGTAATAATAATCAAAAGCAATAAAAAATTTGTCAAAAACGTCAAACAAACTGTCATGCCTAACACTAAAGCTTACTTGTTTCATTCACGTTAAATAACATATAGGCTGTTTTCATGGTCTTTAGGCATGGAATACTAGATATAAATGAAAAAAAGGCAAATATCTCACAAACGGCTGCACCAAAATATCAAGTGTGCACAACATTTTAATCGTAATTTTATTTCGAAAAGGAATATGCAAAAATATAAAGAGCGATCCATAAGGAAAAATACAAGTATATGTCATAGCTTCAAAACCAATTATTTTACCATTGGTTTCTTTTCAAGAAAGTGACTTAAGAATGTTTTTATAGAGACAAAAAATATTCGTAAATAAGCAAGTTACGGGGGTGGATCAAAAATGCACAAAATTGAAAACCACCCTGTATCTTTTAAACCGCTCAAGATCTCGATGTGCGGTTTACGGCATTCACTTTCTCTCAAAAATCAAGTTCGTAACGTGTTGGTTTTGGCGTTTTCTATCAAATGTGTCCAATTTCAAACACCTGGTACATGCATACCGAAGAATTTATTATTTTTTAGTTTTTAATAAGGTAGGTTACCAAAAGGTGGCCATAGTTAATTTTGACTGGCTATTTTAAACACCCAAATGAAAGATAAAGTCTGAAAATCTGCATATATACTTTATTTAAGTATACATAAGTTTGATTTGATGAAAATAAAATTTTTGTGTTCGGATTTAAGTTTTCAAAAAAATGCCTACTGGGCCACCATAGGAACATGGGTACTAAAGGTGGCCACACTAAATTAGACTTTCAGATAACAAAATATTTCACACAAAGTTTAATAAGATTTAATCAGAATCATTACAAAATGAGCAAATAAAAAAAGGAAAATTATCCTTAGAGGTCAGTCCTTCATATTCTTCATGCACATAACGGATACACCAGTTACACAGTTTCCTAGCTATCTGTCTGTCGGTTTTGCACAGATGACAGTACCGGCGCTGTTTTTTCTTTTGCAAGCCGCCAGTACCTGCCTTAAGATTTACATCGTTCTATTGATTTGATGAATTTTGAACAACGTTTTTCAACGACTCCGAAGCAACTGATGTAAGATTTGTATTCTCGGTTGTTTCTCTTTTTGCCCTCGGAGTGAAATAAAGATTTCACAACTTTTTGCGCCCTGTAATTAATCGCTTTCCTTCTAGGTGTTACTATAGTCTTCTCGCTCATTTGTGGTGTTATCATCATTTCAGCAATTGTAACTGATGGTTCGTCCTCACCCCTAGGACTGTCATGACCGCTGACACCATATGATTCATCAGAACCTTGAAATGAGAAATCACTGCCCAGGGAAGAGGAATCGCTTTCTGATGACTCGGACTTTCTGTTCTTCTTCTTTATCCTTCTGCTGACCACTGTTTTGAAAGTCTTGAGTGGTGTTTTAGGAGATTTAGGCCGCTGGTTATTTGAAGCTCCTTGTACTGCAATTTTGGGGCAAATTCTTCGTCCGGAATACGGTTTGGCTCGTAGGGGTAAATTCCAGTAGCCTCAAACCCGGAGATAAAATTTTTTGGCGTCGCTGATTTAGCCCATGCTGCTGTAAATATTTTTCCAAACTGAGCTCTTCTGATGGTGCGATCAGTACAGGTACTTCTCCGTTGCCAAAATAATACGACTTCGTTGTCCCAAAATGTTTCAAAAGGCTTGAAAATTGACTTATCTAGCGGTTTCAGCTCATGTGTTGTATTGCTGCGGAGGCAATAAAGCGTTATTTGATGAGAGTCCGCGGCATCAACGATGTTGGCATCGAAATGTGAAGCACCATCAAAAATCAGCAAGGCCGGACCTGGTGTTTTATACTTGGCAAAATGGTGGATCCATTTCACAAAAGTCTCCGCATTCATTGTTCCTTTGGGAGTTAGCATTACATCACATCCAGGTGGTAAATTTTCTCGCCATTCTGACTTCATTCTGATACCTTTAAAGAGGATGATGGGAGGAATCGCATTTCCGAGGTCATTACCACACGCAACTACGGTTGCATTTTCACCATGTTCTGAAGCCAGATTATGTACACGTTTGGCACCTTTTCTGGCCAGAACAACTTGTTGCTTATGAAGACAAAGTCTGACCCCTTTCTCATCAATGTTGTAAATTGATTCCGGCTTTTGAGTCACATTTATTTCATTCATAACATCTAAAAAAAATTTTAAATGATCTTCAACTATAAACCTGTTGAGCTTTTGCGCTCTGGTAGGGTTTAGATTTTGTGATTTTCTTCGAACCACATCGGAATGTCCATGAAGAAATAGTTTCAACCACTTTCTTCCAGACATACCGTAAGCACCATTAAATGGATGCTCGATTTTATCGAGGGTGCATATTTCAGATTCTTGATCAGTGGTCAATATACTTCTCCTACCTTTAATCTTAAATCGACTTACAGAAGCAAGATTAATAAGATTCGTCTGGAAATATGAAAACGTTCTGATGCTTTCCGAACTGACAAGCCAATGTTCTGAATTGCATCCATCGCTCTACCGAGGTCCAAGTTTTCTGCCTTTATTCGACATTCTTACGTATACGCTAAAATAAAACGTGTTTCAATAGAAATAAAATTGGCCCGCTTGTACATTTCCATGGGCCACCTTAGGCACACATCTATTGTTTAGAAAAGTGCAATTATTCGTAATAATGTTATGAATTTATGTAAAATTAAAATAGGCCGTTGCTAAAGCATAAAGGTAACTTGCAAAAATCGATGAATGCAAAATAATAACTACAAGTTTTTGAACACTAATAAATGTTATTTACATACCATAAAATTGTAACACTGGCAGGTAAAGTAACACACTCTCTTGAACGCACATTACAAACTGGCGTAGGAATACAATATTCGGTGTACCTACTCGGCAGGGGATTTGGTTGATACATGTGACACCATCTGTTGATTATTTACTTATTTAATGCGCCTGTTGGCATTTGGGCCACCTTAGAAACCCTGGCCACCTTTGGCTCATGTACCTTAATATATTATAATACAAGTGTATAAGCACGCCTTTAAAGCACGCGAGTCTGGTTTAAAAGCACGAGGCGAACGGCGCTTATAGACGTGTATTATACGCTATTTATTATTATAACTGGACCACAATGCGAAAATTGTAAGAAAATAAATTGAAATCAGTATTTCGAAGTAACCTGTGTCATTAATCGTTGCGATAGAAACGGTTAGCAATTGTTGTTTGATTGCCTTATATTTATTAAATATCTGTGGTGTGGAACACTACACGACCTTCCAACCTATAAAATGGAAATTAAAAGAAATGAAATAATTTTAATAAAATTGTTTTTAGGATAATTATGCAACCTCTTTTATAAAAAGTTCATTACGAAAATTGTAAACAATAATCTAACAGACGTATAAAGCTTCATGACAGGCAGAGGTTCATCTAGATGTTAACTTAAATTAAAAGAAATGAAATAACTTTAATTTCAATTTTTGTAGGATAACTATGGAACCTCTTTTTTATACATTCATAACGAAAACAGGCAACATTGTAAAAACAAAAACAATAATCTATTTACTAGAATGACGTTTAAAACTACCAAAGCCGCTCTTTCTATAAAAATATTGATAATACAGCTTCAGCATTTACAATCATATTTATTTAATTTTTACATTTATTACGCTTTACATTAAAAAAACTTCATCAAGAAAATTTATGTAAAATTAAATTTTCTTTAACAAATGCGTCTACACTTTTTCTGATAAAATTAATCGTTATTCAAATAATGAAAAAAATTGAACTAACCTAATTTCTATCTCGGAAATTTTTTTGTTCTGGAGTTATCGTGGATTCTAACATACATCGACACAGACATTCAGACATGATGGCCATCTTGACGAAACGGACATAGCTCAGTGGTATAGGGGGGGTTCTTACTTATCACTCCAAAGTGACACCCGTTACAATCCCATAACGTCAGAATCAAGAAAAAAGGTCAAAAAGGTGCCACCAGTTAGATACATTTATAGCAGGAAAACTTCATAAACTAGATCTTAATAATGACCTAACAGGAAACCAAAATGCTCACTCAAAATAAAACACTCACGTCTACCTACAATTCTATTCCAAAAATTGTTCGCAAAGCTCACCGAAATTTTTAATAAAATCCCAAGCTTCATGTGAAAGCCGCAAAGTTGCGATAATAAAACTAAAATTCACTGAACATCTCGATAAACTTGAACGCAAAATTATTGGCTCAGCTAACCAAAAACAATAGGTTAATAGGCTAATTCATTATTCAATTCACAATATAAATGCGTCACAACAAAATAAACCAATACTATCAAATATCAATAAACTACTACACTTTAATATACATCAAGATAGGGGTCGTAATACCTAATGCGTAAAAGTACCCAAACAAATAAACAAACTAGCTTACCTTTATCGTAAATCCAGGTAAAACGGGTGACTACTATCGGTAAGTTGATTCCTAAAACTCACTTCAAAAATATTGCGAACACTCGCAAATCACACACTGGTGTATAAATAAGCCGGCTGAACCATAAACGAACTACTTTACTCTTTAATTATGTCCCAGTATATCTTGAATCATAACTTCAACCAAACAAAATAACTAGTTGTCTCATAAATTTGAATGCAATCCAAAATACCTAAACTTTTAAATTTGGATAAACGCAGTAATAAGATTACAAAAATATTTACACTTAAGGGATAATACTCTATTTAAAAACACTATGCATATATTGACATAAAAATAAGAATTAAAATAAACATACAGCATATTTTTATAAAATAAATAAGCACATAGTCTGACACCCAAGTTGTATATTAATCAAAAGGTTACAGATGAAAATGTGATATTGTTTACTGCTGTCATATGTTTCGATCATATAAATTGATTATCATTAACAAAGCTTATATCTAAAACAATCGACCTTAAACACAAAATGTAAATTATATAATAAATCTAATACCTAAGAAGGTGATTATCTCTATAAATATATGCGTGTATATTATAAGTAAAAGAAACTTAAAAATCACTAAAATGTACTTTGTTTCTCCGTGTATTGTAATTGAGTTCCGACACACACAGATAAATAGAAATGTACAAATCAATTTATTGGATATAAAAAATATAATTAAAATTGAAATCGCCACTTTTTAGGAAATTTAACCAAATGGGTTATACACTTATAATATACGTCTGCTATATATTTTAAATGCAAGACTTAGAAACGTATGTCGATTCTAAAGTCAAAACGCATGACGCTGTCAAATGTCTTCTTGGCTGTTTAACCTCAAATTGTTCTGCGTATTTCGTTTCGTATAACCGCATCGTGTTTTGTAGTTATAATAATTTATCTTTCACTTCGTAATGTATTAGTTTCTATTGCATTTGTAAACAACAGTTTTTTTTCAAAACTATTGTTATTAATATTCACTATTACGAGGTAAGTTTATAATGCAAAATGTATTTCCAATTGGTGGAATGCATTTATTTATTTTGCAGCAAATAATGATGTCATTAAAAGGTAAATCGCGATAACAAGGGAGCAAGATTACTTTAACTTCCATTATCAAGGTACGCTAATAATTTTCACTATTTTAATTTATATTTATGTAATATTATGTTGCAGCGAACTGCTCTCGCATGCGGCATTTCCGAGAAAACCGTAACTCGGACAAAGGCAAGAATAGCTCTCGCTTTAGAATCTGGGAAATCGGTTCCGGATTCACCGCAAAAACATGGGCTGTGTGTGAAGTCGAAGTCAGAGGATGTCGACGAATACGTGAAAGACGTTTTGAAACGTCAGTTGCATCATACATGCAACTCGTAAATAATTCAGAAATTATTGTTGAAATGGAGTTAATCACTGTTTAATTTTAGGCTCACATATTACTATCGAAAAACTCCAAACTGAACTTAAAGAAGATAAAATATTTACCTTCAGTAAAACGAGTTTGAAACAATTGTTACACAAAATTGGTATTGAATTCAAAGTTGATGATGGAATAAGGCGTTTAATGGTGCAGGTTCATATTGCTGGTGCTGAAGCAACATTTTTACGAAAATATTTTGCTAATAAAAGTTGTGAAATTAGTTACGATCCTGTTTTTTTGGATGAGACGTGAATTTTTAGACGAGGAAGCGTTCGAAAATCATGGCATGATAATGATTTGAAAAGCACAAAAAACAAACCGCTAGGAGAAGGGAAACGATAATTAAAATAGTCCGATTTGTTAAAAATATTTTTAACCGAACAAATTTTAGTTTTATCATACTACGTTTATTTTCAAAACCTCTACACATTATAGGTGATCTGAATATTTCACTATAAGAAAAAAAAGCCGAAAAAAGAATTAAACATTTATTTTACAAATAACAACAATTAAAACACTTTAGAAAAAAAATAATAAAAAACTAAACTACACTAGTTCGTTAACTTAAATAAGGTTAAGGGACTAACCCAAGGTAATTATGTGATCTATAAAATTAGTAGCAAAATTTTTGACAACAGCTAGTATAATCAATTGGATGTCAAACTTTAATTGTTGGCATAATTTTGGAGGGTATCATATTACATTATATTGAGGTAATTTTTGAGGTGTGTCAAATTACATTTCATGACAATTTCGGGGGTTGTCAAATTTACATTTTTACACAATTTTGTGGGGGTGTCAAATTACATTTTTTGGTAATTTTGGGGGTGTCAAATTACATTTTTTTTTTGGTAATTTTGGGTGTCAAATTACTTTGTTTTTGGTAATTTTGGGGTTGTCAAATTACATTTTTTGGTAATTTTGGGGGTGTCAAATTACATTTTTTGGTAATTTTGGGAGTGTCAAATTACATTTTTTGGTAATTTTGGGGGTGTCAAATTACATTTTTTGGTAATTTTGGGGTGTCAAATTACATTTTTTGGCAATTTTTGGCAATTTTTGGGGGTCATTCACCCCACGGGAAATGCCCAAAAAATGTCAAAAAAAGGTAACTTTAAGCGCTTTGGTTGTCAATCTTTTACGATATTGAAAGGCGGCCTTGGTTCATTATATATATATATATATATATATATATATATATATATATATATATATATATATATGTATGTGTCTTATGCGCTTTACTATTTTATAACCTTGCTCTATTTCTTATCTTTTGAAGGACATCAATGTTCCATAAACTCGTTGACCATCGGGTTATTGTACCCTCTATCGTTAACTTGAGAAGGTATATAAACCGATGATGTACGGTAAGATGGCAGATATCGCAGCTTAAAGTTAAAGAGCGATTACCTTCCGACAATTGTCTTTGTAATAGTTCTAAAGTGTTTTTGTAGTCTAAAAATAGTTAACAAAACGGTCACTCCCCAGTTACGCTGATTTTTTAAAATTGTTCGTGTGTGTCTGTGTGAATTTAAATAATATTTGTTTGCATTTAATATTATAGCTTCTAAGGTAAATAAGCAGTTAAAATAATTAGACATGAATATAAATTCGGTTTCTGTTACAAGTAGTGAATTAATTAAGGTAATTCGCAAAGCTATTAAACTATTGAAAACTAAGGATGAAATAACCAGGCATATTCATATGTTAAGAAATAATATCAGGACTTTGAAAAAATTTATTAAAATTCAAATGTATACTGTAAATGAAAATCCACTTAGACTTGAAAGTAATTTATCAAGTCTCAAATGTTATCTGGTGAAATTAAATCAATTAAGGCAGACTTTAGATAAAAGAGGCGCTGGTGTAGCAATCAGTTCAAGTAACTTGCAGTGGCACGAAGTACAATCTTGCTTCAATGACAGATTACTTACAGGTATTATAGTCAATTTAAATATTAAAGATCCGCTAGTATTCTTGAAATGTGCTTATAAAAGTTTTTCGAGAAAAATTAATGTAATGTTACGACAATCAATGCTGAAAGTAAATATTGTTTTAGCCTGTCATTTCATTTAACCCCAAAACCTTGAGCTTGACTTAAAAACGTTTGCATCCAAAAATGCAATTATAGATGTTGGTACCGATTCTAAACAATGGTACAAAACGCATGTATTCGATAAACTTCAGGCAAAATTAGAAGAGTTTGCGGAAAGGGGTTCGGGATGGGCATTGCAAGAAATTTTACACTTAAAGGTTAATATTAATAGTTACATTCATATAAGGGGAGGTGTTTCGACGTATGTTAAAGTACCTAATTTCATAGCAATGAAGCGGGCAGTTGTTAATGTAAAAAATAATGATGATTACTGTTTTTTGTGGGCCATAGTATCTGCTTTATTTCCAGTACAAAATCATAACGATAGAGTTTTTAGTTATCCTCATTTTAGCGATATTTTAAAATATGAATCTATTCAGTTTCCTATTAAATTCAACGACATCGGCAAATTTGAAAAGTTAAACAACCTTTCAATTAACTTATATTGTGTAAAGGGTAAAAAAGTGTTTCCATTTTTATTAAGTAAGAACCACATGAATAACAGAGTCAATTAATTTACTGATTTTACCTTGCGATTCAAATAACAAATGTGGCGCAGAAGAAGGTATACCAAGTTACATTAATAGTAATAATAATACATTTTATAAAATTAATAATAATAATAATTGAAATAAAAACGATCCTCCGCAATTAACCAAACTTTTCGCGCTTCATTCGGGCACTGCCTACTGCTAGCTAATTCGTTCCTTATTGAAAATTATTGATATAATTAATTTGTAAAACAGATCAACAACGAAATTTTGTTGACCCGGTCTCGGTTCTGATAATCGTTTACAGTTGTACAATATATTTTTTATCATATGACTACCCACACTCGGTGGACTTTACATGCCATAATAAGTGCCAACAGAGCTTAAACGAAATTCGACTTTATACGAGTCGATGGAGATTTTAAGACCTTTAGGATGTTAAATCACGAGATATTCGAACAATAATTTTATTTAAATTTGACAGCGTGGCTTAAATTTGAAAATAACCTAGAAACATTGACAACGTGAAGTTAGGCGTGGCAAAATGCTTGTACGATAGAGCAAAAACAATATGCTCAAAACAAGAGGACCTGAACAAAGAAAAAGAAAATATCGCTAGAACACTAAAAGAAAATGGCTACCCCGATCTAACACCTAACCTGAACAGAGAAAGGGTAACCGAAAAAGAAGAACCTAAATATACAGCGATAATGCCATATATACAAGGTACCTCAGACAAAATACGAAGGATAGGTAGCAAATACAAGATACGCACTGCTTTCAAATCGACCAGAACGCTCAGAGGAATACTAACCAAACCATACAATGAAGATCAGAATTTCAAGAATTGTGTATAAAACCTATCATGCGAATGCGGCAGAGCATACATAGGAGAGAGCAGTAGACCACTCAAAACGAGAACGCAGGAACATAAGAACAACGTCCGCAAGGGCGAAGCAAAGATCAAGAATCGCCGAACATGTCTGGAACGAAGACCACCGCATCCAATGGGATAACATACAGATAGTGGCAAAGGACCACAACTCGTCGGAATCTCAAAGAACCACATACATCGCACTAGCAGAAAATCCAATAAGCCAAGCTAGTGTAGAAATGAAACCCATATGGATTCCAATCATGCGCGAAGAGGTTAAGCGCAATACACCTGCGCGAGAAGTTACGGCGTAACATGCGCAATAAACTTCTGCGCAACCACGAGAAAGTTTAATACATGTAAACGTTTTAAAAAATATATATTGGATTACTCAGTGGCTCAGCGGTAAAGGTGTCAGACTAGTACGTGAAATGTACCAAGTTCGAATCTGAGAGTAGTCAACTGCTTGGGAAAAAATTATATATAACATATGAAATCGACTCAAGTGCAAAAACAGTCCTTCTCAGGACTAAGCCTGATGACGAAAGCACAGTCCGCTTCCGAAACGTCGCGCTCAAAAAGCATAAACTGTGGAAATAGGCCGATAAACTCCACTAATAGGAAACCACAGTTGCAAAACACTTATAATATAAAAATTTGATGTTTTGCCGGTTTAAGCTAGAAACAATGGGTTTCCGGATTAGAAAATCAGTTATCGGACGGAAGAATAAAAAATAAAATAAGGTACGCAAGCTTGTTTATTGATTTTTAGAAATACATATATAGCCATAAAGGAAAAGAATGCATAATACTACAATAATTGCCATTGCGTTGCAGATTTATAATCCCTACAAATCTTTTACAGACAAAATTTCTAACTGTACACCATTCTTTTGAAATGTTTTTACAAACGATGTTTTATTGAAGGCAACGGCTGGTGTATAAACACCTCCCCTACAATAAAAATAGTTACTAACGTTAGATTCGTCATTGAGTAAAAAATCATTCGTTATATGTGCCACTTACTTATTTGGTAAATTTGAAGGTTGACTTATTATTAAAATAGCTGAAAGTGTAACTGCCAAACATGTAAAACCATATCCAGGATTTTCAACATGTAATCGTCCTAAAACTGTTTTGTTCGGAGGTATTTTATCAAAGTCCCGAGTGATATCCTTTCCCCACCCTTTTCCATAAAAGTAAGTATCAAGAGTCGTATTTTCTACTGCGTCTTGACTAGGAGAATCATGAGCAAATAATCCAAAACTAAATAACCGCGGATACTAGAAGTGCAGAAATTTTAGTTAATTTAAGAATGTTATGTTCGAGAACCATACCGTAAGTAACATTTTTTTTCCAAAGCGGAACTGTGACAAAACAGCAGCAATAAAACCAAAGAAGGTTAATAAGAAAATATTTATCCATGATTGCACTAAAAAATAATGTTGAGCTTGTAAAGGTCTTTTTCCATCATTTTCGTAAAAGTAACGTTGAGAACGACCAATTACGTGAATGTCTGGGGCAGGGTATGGAATCAATCTTTTATCCGGTATACCAATGCTTGCATCTTTTGTGAATGGAAATCTTGCATATATAAATAAATATTATAAACTCAATTGGTTCTTATTTAATAAATCAGAATATTGAGTTGGTTTAAATTTGTAAATAAACATACCGTGGCCAATATTTTGGTTTTAGTTTTGGGAGTGGTTTCAAATTTCTTTTTTTGTGCAAAGCAAATAGAGCCCTACGTTGACCTAATCCGTTAATAGCACTTTCCCATGTTCCATAATTTACTGAAGACCCTCGACCGCTTGGCATTTTACATGGATTTATAAAAAATTCTACGGAATTTATAGTTCCTGAAGGATAAAGTTTAATAAACAAATATTTATTTTCTAAAGAACATGCCTTGGAAATTATCTTCTAGGAAAGCTAAAGGTAGTTCACTATTTAAACTATCGAATGCACATGAACTAACAATATATACTCCTTTTTTTTCTGCTGCCTCATGATATTTCATTTCCATCATTTCTTCAAAATACGATTCTCCAGTTACGTCAACGTAATTAGTGCCAGCCTCGATGCAACTTTTAACTACAACTTCACCATGAAGATTAAAAGGACCACAACAATTTATAATAGTTTTGGCTTGCTTAGCCATTTCTAATATTGATACTTCATTTTTAACATTTGCAGTTATAATTGGAACAGAGTTTAAATTATCCACACCTTCAAATCAAAAGTTTAAAGTTTAATACACTTTTATTACACTTACGCTTACCGAGTGATTCAGCAAATTCAACCAAAATTTGTTTCAGCTTCTGTCCAGATCTTCCCGCAATTCCCCATGTTAATCCATTCCCATACTTTGGACATAATTTATGTAGGTAAGGGAATACGTGTTTACCTGTAAATCCAGTGGCACCGAACACTATAATATCCAATCGATTTTCCATTTTAAACAAATCACCGATCTTACAAAATGTATTAAAATGTAAGTGTTTTAAAATTTATACTGTAACCAAAAAGCTTATTTATATGGATTGGGTAGATAATTTATAAGTTGCAAATAATTGTTATCAACACCACTTAATAACTCATACTAATTAGTTATTAAATGTCTGAAGTGGATATATGTAATATCATGCTTCAATCAAAATTGACCTTGATCTACCAAAATAGACACGGATGTGTATGATTCACAAGTTTCTATAATCAACATTTTTACTGCTGGGGAGGTACCAATTTGTAGTTTGGGTAGCTACTTAAGTAGAAGTCTTTGAGCTACACTGTGTCAATGCGGCCTCGATAGATCAAGGCTCTATTATTAAAGTAGAAAAAATATGTTATAGGCAATTGTTGTAAAGAATAGTAGTGTCATTAAATAAGTTAAGAGATAATAAAAATGTATAGGTATAATATATTGAAAGTAGAATACAAACGAGTACAAATGTATGCATGATGTACGTAGTACGCCGTTTTTCAAGTTTTTTTCTACGACTGTTTAAACTGTAAACCGATTTTTATCCATGATACAATGACTATATACCGGGTGATTGAAATTGGACACTTTTGATAGGAAACACCAATTTATAGAGGAGATGGAAACAAACTAACCGACACTTTACGAGCTCGATTTTTGTGAGAAAGCGAATGCCGAAAACCTCACATCGATGTCTTGAACGGTTTAAAAGACACAGGGTGGTTTTCAGTTTTGTGCATTTCTGACCAACCCCCGTAACTTGCTTATTTACATATATTTTATGGTTCTGTAAAAACATTCTTAAGTCACTTTTTTGAAAGGAATCCAATGGTGTTCTAGGATTTTTGGTAAAAAAATTGCTTTTGAAGCTATGACATAAATTTGTATTTTTCCTTATCGATCGCTCTTTATATTTTGGCATATTCCTTTTGGAAATAAGAGTATGATTAAAATTATTTGCACACTTGATATTTTGATTCAGCCGTTTTTGAGATATTTGCTATTTTTTCATTTATATCTAGTATTCCATGCCTAAAGACAATGAAAACAGCCGAAACACACACACACACACACGCACGCACGCGCACCCACACACACTCACTCACGCACGCACGCACGAACACACTCACACACACATACACACACACACACACACACACACGCACGCACGCACCCACGCACGCACGCATGCACACACACACACACACACACACACAATTTGTCGCTTCATTTCTTGCTACATTAATACATGGCTAAAATAAATGGAAAGTGGAGAATAGCCTAACTTAGTCTTTGTGATAAGGATTTATATAAACTTGAACGTTGTAATACAAAAATTATTACATCTAATACGTATTAGATTTTGGTATATCTTAAATAGTAACTTATTATACACTTACCTTTTCAAATAAGTTCAATGAGAAAAGATAATCAAATACTACACATTACAATACTTAATAACAACAACAAATAACTAGGGAATATGCTCAAACTGGTGACCATTTTCTCGAATACATAATATTGCTCATTGAATCAAATTCATCCAGCAACTGATCCTCAAGATCTTGCATGGTTTCTGGATGATGCCTGAACGATGTGTCTATTACTCTTTACCGCAAATGGTGAGGTCTGGGGACCTCGCCGGTCAGTTAACAGGTCCTCTGTTGCCAATCCAGTGCTTAACAAAAAGTCTGTTAAGAAAATTGGTTGCTACTCGCGCCGAATGAGAAGCGACCCATCATGTTGAAAGTAGAATAGTTCAGCATAATTTATTAAAGGCATATTTTCGCAAAATGGTTCCATGTCTTCTACGATATCAATATATCTCTGATGATTCAAGTATGGTCCCACTATGTGTCCGCTGAACACCGCTGTGGTGTTACTACGGTAACATGTTAATTTGCCTGAGTCCAGGTGTAACCAGCATATCAGTTAAATATCCCGTCACTAACAACATGTGCATCTTCCTTGTTCGATAGGGTTTATACTTATGATTATTAACACATTAAGCGCCACGCTCTAATTGGATATTCGCTCCCTGGGATTACAGATTCGAAATGCGTTTTTTTAAATACATCAATTTTTTTTATAGTGTATTATTGTTTTTTAAATCTTATTTTTCCTTTTTTTAGCGATTTTTTATTAATTTTTCTTAGTGTCCACCGGTGGGCACGTGGTCCCACGATGTAATTTACACTGTAGGACCAAATGCCCACCGGTGGGCACGCATTTTATTATTTGTTCTGTTTCAGATTTTGAATAATAATGGCAAGAAGAGATCTTATAGAAGCACACTTGGCTCTGGAACTGGAAAATTTCCCTAATATTGATGCAGCTGATTACTCTGATGAGTCCGTTACAGACCCTACTTTCTCCCAAAATGAAGAAAGCTCCAGTTCAGGTGAAGATGAATCAACAGAGGTTGAGAACGAGGCTGAAGCTGCTGAAGTTGTTCCTCTAGCTGATGTTTTACCAGAAAGTAGGTGGGAACCTGTGGCAAGGGACAGAATGGCATTTCCTTTTTCTGCTGTCCAGACCGGGGTTCCTGCAGATGTAATCCAGAAACTTCGTGGAGCATGTCCTATATTATATTTTGGGCATTTCAAAGACGATGATGTAATATCATTGTTGGTAGAAGAAACTAATAGATATGCTGCGCAGAAAATTACTGCCAATGAAACAATTCCAGCAGAAGATCGAACTCCCATGCTTAATAAATGGAATAATACTGATCCTGCAGAGATGCCCAAGTTTTTGGGCATCGTCATTTGGATGGGGCTAATGCACTTACCCAAACTAAAAGACTACTGGAGCACGAAAAGTATCTATGAAAACTGAATTCGGAAAGTGATAAACCGCAATAGATTTGAGTTGTTGCTGAGATGTTTCATCTATCAAATAATGAGGAACCCATGAACCCAGAAGACAGGCTACACAAAATTTATAAATTTTTAAATATTCTCGAAGAAAAATTCAAGCAATCCTATTATCCTGAACAAGTGTGTATTGATGAAAGCAACGTACCATTTCCAAGACGTATATATTTTCGACAGTATCTTCCTAAAAGATACATATACTGCATTAAAGTTTTCAAGCTTTGTGTCAGTGGAGGATATACCTGGTCGTTCAAAGTCTACACAGGCAAAGCGTTTCGCTTTCTGATAGTCTAATCCAGCAAATTTTTAATATCTGCGAAAGGCGTATTCGTTAATTTTCGTTTGTTTTAAATGCTAAAGATAACGTTGTACGTCTCAAGTTTCGGAACATTTTTAAAAGAAAAAAAATTGGGGACCGGCAACACACAGACATTACAATTTGTTACTCTGGTGCGGGATCGCCCCTGTGGGACCGGTGCGTACATGCTTGCGCAGACAATCCGTGTTTAGAATCAGTTGTATTTCAATAACACGTGCATTTACGTCTGTGTTTTGTTACTCTAAAAATGTCGTCTCGCGTAAAGAAAATTTTGTTTTTAGCCCAAACAGCCGATACAAAAAATACAGAAACAAGTGTAGAGTGTAACGAACCGTGTACTTTAACTGAAAATAAACAATATAACCAAGATAACCTAAGTGTTGTAACTGTGCGCCAAAGTCCAACTAAGACAATAGACCATGTGCTTGCAGAGTTGCCAAATAGTGATAGTGAAAATAATCGCGATGATGAACCGGAAGATGCTTTTAATTCGGACGATTCTGTTATTGACAAAGACTATGTAATGTCTTCAGATGAACCGTACAGTGATGTAAGTACGGATGATTTATTCGATGACAATAATGAGACGGAAAATGAAAACGAGAGTATGTCTGAATCTGAAAATAATAATGAAAACGATTGGCATGATATCGGTGACAGTGACAATAAGGTTGACGAGTTGAAACAATGGCAAGACTTGCCTATATTAAATTTTAATGTTGATAGAATAAAAAATCCTATAGAAGCCTACAACTTATTTGTAACAGATGATCTTTTACAAAATATTGTAGAGGAAACAAATAGGTTTGCTCGGGAAATGTTGTTAAATGTACATCGGTCAAAATCACGTATACGATCTCGGGATGGCTGCGATATAGTCGAACTTAAGCGTTTTTTTCAATATGTATAGTTATGGGATTAGTTGATGGTCCCGCAATAAATTTGTATTGGTCAAAAGATCCCATGTTCAGAAATGAGTTTATTACGAATACCTCGAGACGAGACCGATTCCTTTTATTGATGCGTTGTACTCATTTTTGTAATAATGAGCAGTGTAATAAAGATGATCGCCTTTATAAGTTAGGTGAAGTTTTGAAAGTATTAAATAAAAATGTTCAAGCTACATTAACTGCAGGACGGGATTTGGTTGTCGATGAAAGAATAGTACCTTATCAAGGAAGACTACAAATAAAACAATATCTCCCAAATAAGACTCACGCATGTGGAATTAAGTTATATAAGTTATGTATAGTGGATGGATACACTAATCACTAGAGGGCGGATTTTATGCAAACTGCATATTGCTTATATTTTATAGTACTACCCACGCGTTTCGGTTTTTATACGAATCACATTAATTATACTTATTTGGCACTAATTAGTTTTTGCATATTTTGCATATTTGGTCAAATACTGCATATTTGGCAAAATACTGCATATTTTGATGTTTTACGCATATTTTGCACTTTTTTTTTGCATAATTTAACATTTTTTTTTCAATTTTTGCGTTGAAACTCAGGTTATTAAATATTTTCGGGACTCTTGTTCAAAGTTAGAAATGTTTATATCCTTTTAAAGTAAATATCTTTAAAAGGTGGTGTCTAACATCGGCATTAATTCAAGTGCTTGTAGCAATAAAGCGCAATCGGTTTTAAAGAAATCAGAACTGCGCAATCAATTAGCATTTCTAAAAGCACATTATTATTTTGTAAGCGGGACTATTTGTAAATTGGAAACCGAAGCATTGCCAATTAACGCATCGATAGAACTAGTAAATAATATTCAAAAATATAATTTATACTGCCCCAGGAAATACTGGCAAAATTATTTCAAATAAATTTAAAGAAATTTTACAAAAAAATAGTGGTTATCAGCTGTTAACTAAAATTAACAAAATTCTGGACGAAAATCGGGAAGATCTGGATGTACAATTAGATTTGTCCATATTAACCGCATTAAAAAATGCACCTATAACGTCTGTAGACGTGGAAAGAAGTTTTTCCACCTATAAATATATACTTTCTGATAGACGTCAAAATTTTCTACCAGAAAATATAGAAAAGTACTTATAATTTAAAATTTATAATACCATATGAACACAAATTATTTAGATTAGGGGTGGCCACGGTAAACAAAATCACTGTCTGTGAGAGGTTCAGCTTGTTGGTTCTACATGTCAATTAAATGTCCGTTTCGATTTGAATCAATCATGCTACGTACGTTCAGAATTCCAAAGCCACCCTTTATTTAAATAATTTTTGTTCATATGGTAAGTATATTATATTAGATTCAATTTTTTATGTAAATACTTTCTTGTAAAAGTTTTTTGCATATTATGTATTAAATTTTTTGTATTAAAGATGTAAAAATCACATTTTTTATTGGTAATTTATTTTGCATATTTCGAAAAAATAATGCATATTTTCTGCATATTTTACAATTTTTAAGTGCATATATATGCACATATTTTGGCATTTTATAATGCATAAAATCCGCTCTCTACTAATCACATAATCATTTATCGTGGTAAGAATACGACTACTAACACAGAAACTCCCCAGAGTGAGCAGATAGTGTATGATCTTAAAAGTGTTGAGTGCAAAAATGACTACTACCGCTACTTGTATGCTGATAATTATTACTCTAGTTTACCTTTAGCCAAATCATTGCTTAACAAACAAATCATTTATTGTGGAACCCTAAGGTCCAACAGAAGAGGAATTCCCAGAACGCTACCTAAAAAAATGAAAAAGGGAGAAATCTGTGGTACTCAGAACAACTCCTTACGTATTATAAAACGGATGGACAAACGGCCAGTTCTAATGTTAACTACTGATCCAACTCATACAACCACTTTTAAACCAACAGGGAAACGAAACTGGCAGCGTGAGCCTATACTTAAACCAAAAGTAATTATTGATTACAATAAAGCAAAAAAAGGAGTAGATTTTAGTGATCAGATGAGTTCTTATCATTCTGTATTAAGAATAAGTTTAAAATGGTACCGTAAACTAGCCTTTGAATTTTTGCTCGGAACAGCTATTGTAAATGCCTGGATTGTCTATAAAAAGGTTAGTTTCTCAAAATTGTCTATAATGGAATTTAGAAGAAGATTGCGAAGCGAGTTAACTGTTACTTCAGTAGCACATGAAGAAACCATTACTCCCAAAATAGTTTTACACACCTTTGTCAAACCGCCTGGGCCAGGAAAGAAAAGGAGAAGACAGTGCCAAGGATGCTATCATAAATTAAGACAAACACATTCAAGCAAAAATGCAAGTAACTTGGTTACGAAAGTAACAAACTGTCGTTTGTTTTGACTTCCGTTTAGCTGACTGGCATCGAACATCAGTTAATGGAAATGTTATGATGGCCATATATGAGCAACGCCGCTTCATGATGGCATATAAATTGTCCTCGAGGACAGCTACATTTCGATCCTTCGATTTCGCTATCCTGATCAAGATATAGGTACCTAAAAATAATAGTTTAATATGATGTTGGTTAACATAGTTTTCTTTATGAACAACATTCTGTTTGAAATAAATATTTAACCTCTACATCATACAATCAATCCCTCATGCTTGCATGTATTTTCTCTTTCAGTGCGAATAGTTCAGTATCAAACATAAACTGCTCTACATGGTTTGATTCCACTGCATTTTCCCCTTTAAGTATAAAAATTTTTAATTTCAATAGATATCATGAGTTATTTATCAATACTACCTTTTTGAATGTTTTGTTTCATCGGCGCTGGCGAAGTAATTTACAATAGCACTAAATTTCAAAACGTGTTTCGTATGGGCCATTTTTATCTGAAAATAAAAATTATAGTATGTTCTAGAGTTGGCGAATAATATTATTAAAGTTTCAGGATCTTTCTTTAAAAGACAATTAATTGATTTTTTTACTATTTAAGTAATATTCACATAACCTCACTTTATTTATGTGTTATTTTAAGCGTTTAAAGAAAATATACTTACAATGCTTTTTTTTTAAACAATACTTAATGAGAATGTGTATGTATAAATGCACTTACCTTAATATAAACGATCAAATAGCTTAAATAAAAGCTTCTTTTAATTATTACACTACTTTACACTGTAACGCGGATCTTGGCCTACGAACCATACATGTCACACATGCGGTACAAATTATTGAATCCTCCCCATGCCAATCTAAACATTTTCGTGTAGCATCGAGAAAGCGCAATGTGTGTTGCCTACCACATTCAGAGACATTATTTATGACCAAAATAGTACACCATCAAGGAGATCAGTTAAATCATTCCTAAAAAAAATTACATATCTAGGTCCATTTAAATATGCCGGTAGAATAAAAGACCCGATAAACTGGTCCCCAATTATTCCAGCCCAAACATTAATTTTAAACTCGTGTAACTTTCACGGCGTGCGGGTTTTCGTCTTAAAAAATGTGCACATTAAAAATACCACTTCGTTTAAATGTTGCTTAGTCGATAAATAATACTGAACTGTTATTTTTAATGCAAATATACTCGCTCATACGTTTTGCAAGCCAATTTACACTGATTTTAAAATTGCTTTATTATATTGATAATTATCTGATTACTTTGAAATTAATTGTAATGCCTAACTAGCTTAACAGTCGCATATTAAGACTTCACAGGGGAAAGGGATCAAATTTAGAAGACAATTTAAAACTATTCGGGTAAGTAAATTATTAGCTTGTAGATTTATATTATTAAGTTTGAATTTTATAATTATGGGTAATGTGGTTAATATGTGCATCCAATTTGGAAACCAACTTTATTATGATTAAAGTAATTGAAAATAATTTTAAACATTCTGATTAATTTACATTAAGTTGTAACCAATTTATATTTTATTATTTTTTGTTCGTTCGAAGATATTGAAATGTAATTTTTATATTGCATCGCGATATATGTGCAACTCCCTATACACAAAAAAAAATCTTCAAATTGTGATACCTGATCATGCGCTATGGGTACGCATTCATTTGACCTTGCAATGATGTACAATGAAACCACAACATTTACACGTAAGTATAATTATGCCTGAATTTATTAAATACTATAATAACCATTTACTTTTAGATCAATTAATGTTCCCTTTGGACATGACTACAAGTTGTCGCACATCATGTTTATTACACAATATGGACATAATTAACACAAGTAAAAATATCAATGTCAACAGTTACGTATATAAAAATTGGTACACTCACTCAAAATGGCCTTCTTATCTTCTTTATGATGCTGGAGTGGACCGTTGAAAACAGCTCCTTTGATATCCAAATCTGCTTCTGTGATAACACTTATTCCTTTAGGTAAGTTTCACTAATAATTCTTCTTATATGTTGATTCTTTATTTTCAGGATCATCACAATTTATTAATTTTTTTGTTTCAAAATGAATTTTGAAATGCACCACTGGTTTGGAGGTTATTTAAATTAAACACGCTTCCAATAATAAAAATATAATAACAGAAAACGAAAAACAAATAACAAAAACAATATCAAAAGAAAACAAACTTAAAAACAATATCGAATCTCCGGAAAATATTTTCGCTCGTAGCTGTCGATAACAACCGAATTTATTTAGAGGTAAACTAACCTTACTTTGATTTGACGACAAATGAATTTTACTTGTTTTAAACTGCCGATACTAAAACCGCACTTAAATTTTATTGAAGTGACATTATATTATTTAAAGTATTCACGAGCACAAATTTTAGCAACATCTTGTTTATGCAAGGTGTTGGAACAGACTCCCCATAATTCTCCAGTACTTCTATTTATAAGCTCTGGTTAGAAAACTCAAATTCATCTTTTGTTATCAACAACTATTTCATATATTTTCTTAATTCTGATTGGCTAACACTTTCCTCTATTTTAATTTTAACTTCGAAATCTTATAACTCTTGAACCCCTTAATCTATCTTAAAACTAAAAACATTTTTGAAATCAAGACAAAATTTCGAATAAAATAAGTCCTTTCACGATCTATTTGCTCTACTTATTAAACATGTTAATTTTTACATTGATTTCTTGATTATTACTAATTTTATGCACTTTTCAGGCCTGGAATTGATTTCCACATGAATATGGGATGCTACTACATGTAAATACACATCCTTTATATGCCTAAGGCCAATTTGAAAGGAAAATTATTTGAAATTTCCATATACCCTTAAAAACTAATTTTGGTAAAATTGTCACTAATATAGTGATTTGTGACTGGAGATTGAGGCTAGTTTATTATTTTTACCTCTTATAATTTATTTAGACCAATTGGTCCCACTCTATAACAATTTTATATAAATTTTATGCGAGGAAATGACATAAACTTAAATCAATACAGTAATTTTAAATGTTAAATTTTACATTCTTAGGCACTTTAAATGTTTGTAAAAGTGTATATCCTTATTGTATATGTCATATTAATTTATTTTCACTTTTTTGGAAGTTTATAAGTTCTAATACGACTTGTGTAGAATTGTTAAATATCACTAATTTAAGTCTGTAAATGTTAATTATTCACAATAAATCCAGAACTGCTGGATTATTTATGTCTTATTGTTAATAACAAATGTATTTATTCTGTTTTTTTTCTCAGCTTTTGCACTTATTTTACGTTTTCACATATCTTGTCTGCGTACACTGTAGTTGTGACATTGATATCTGTCTAATGCTAGTTTTAACATCACGTTTATTATCTACAGCCTGTAATTCATGTCTTATGGGAAAATTGTTCTTAAATAAACCTACTAACTAATAAGGAAATTGATTTATTGCATTACGACATCTATTGTACCCTATACTCATGTGTAATGTGTTGTCGTTTATCATTATATTTACATTTTATTATAAATTATATAATTTAGGTCCATCCCAATGTTAATTAACTGTCCCTACTTAATCTTTTATATCGTAATGTACCTTTTGTACATTATATGAAATTTCTTATTATGTGATTTACTTAGCTTTGTACCATGTAATTTCTAATCATCTCAACACATTAAAACAAAACTCCCTATCCCTTCTTATTTATCTAAGAAACCATTCCATAATTCTACTCTAGGTTCATAATCATTATCTAAAAGATCTTGCACCTTTTGCAAATGATAAGGGTGCAGCTGCATTTCTTTTAAAACTCTCCATGTTGACATTCAGGAAATTCCAGTTTGCAATTCGCATCTGTGAACACTAATAAAAGGAGCGGCTTCTACTGTGTTAAGGACATTTAACTCATATCTAATAGTCCGAGTTCTTCTGATTCTTCCATTGTTATTAGCTGCAAGTTTAAAACTTCGTCGATCCACAGCAATGAATTTTTGAGCGATTAAGAAAATTGCGGCCAGGACACTTTCAATACTTCGCCTTACTGCACGTTCAGAATTACCGTGACATTCTCCTAGTACTAAATTGCATGGCAGCATTTTCCGCAAAACTGTAAAGCACCATGTTAATTACTAGTAATATGTACTTAATAACTGGAAATATGTATACTCGTTAAATATTTTGACAAGTAATTATTCATTAGATGACATTGACAGCTTTAATGAATAAAATTAAATTGTCTGCCCTTGCTATTAAAAAGTTACAGCCATTTTTAACGATTTCAACGTGTCTGAATTAATTTTAGGGAAGATAAAGTGTGGAAAATATTTACAACTACATCAAATTTATATATTAAAAATGGAGTGTTGTAGCGAATTAAAACAGAGTACCTTTTATGTAGAAAATTTAGTGAAGAATTGCAGACTAAAGTCTTTATCTCCAAATACAAGGTGTTCCAAGAATATGGTACAATAAAGGATTACGAACCCCTGGTACCACACCACTGGCTTCTTAGAATTTGACAAAGTTAATACTGTTGATGTGTTATGAAGAGGTTATAACCTATACAAGTTTTTGAATTTGTATTGCAATCCCCCGGGAAGATATGAAATAAACTTTGTAATTCTTCTGCACCCTTTGTTAAACTGCATTTTAAATATTTTTTAACCACCGACCATCCCTCTAATTTACGGTACTTAATTACGGACACCCTATATATATATATATATATATATATATATATATATATATATATATATATATATATAGGGTTAGTCAAACCTCCGTCGTAGTTCAATATCTTATTTATACTAAGAGATACCAAAAAATTTTATAAAGATAAAAGTTGAAGACTAGCCAGGAGCATATTGTAAAATATTTTCGAATATACAGGATTATCCATATTGAATGGGTGAACCAAACTTACTTTTCTTCTAATGGAATACCCTGTATATTATTTTGAAATTGAACATGCCTTAACTTGACCATTACTCCAATATACGGTTTTACTATGTTATACGGGGTATTTTAGGAGTTAGGGCCAACTTTAGGTAAAAATCATACAGTATTCGAGAACTTATAGCCTCCAAACTTAACAAATGAAAAATTATTTTTAATTTGTATGAGTTTTCAAATATGGTCTAGTTTTGACCCAAAATAGTGTTTTTTGGAAACGCTTATTTTTTACACCTTATGATCCATAACTCGACCACGTTATTATAGTTTTCTTAAATGTAACACCCTGTATATTATTTTGAAGTTGAATAGAGCTTAACCTGACCATTACTCCAATACACGGTTTTACTATGTTATACAGGGTATTTTAGGAGTTAGGGGCCAATTTTAAATAAAAATGGTGCCGTATTCGAGAACTTGTAGTCTCCAAACTTAACACCCTGTACATTTTTTCATTCATCGATGGAGAGATTCATCTCTTTCAACTTTACTATTTACATGTGCTACACTCAGCATCGCCCAATTCATAGAAAACTACAAAACTTCTAGAATATTTTTTTAATTCAAGAAACAAACACTAGTTGAAAATGAAAGTAACTAATTTATTAGATACATTAAATGTAAACTTAAATGTTGTAAAAGTTGTTCAAAATGTCGACCGTTCTCTCTGATGCACAGGTCTATTCTTTCGTTGATCTAAACGCTTCTGTTATTCTCTCTCACATTTTCAACTGTTGTAGGAGCTGTTTGGTAAACCTTGTCATGAACATAACCCTACAAAAAATAATCAGGTTTTGTCAAATTAGGCGACCGTGCAGGCCACCCAACAGGGCCGTTCCTACCAACCCATCTATTAGGAAATATTTCGTTCAATACATTTGTAACCTCTCTTGAATAATGGACACCTGCCCCGTCGTGTTGGTACCACATTGCTTGCCTGATATTCATAGGAACATTTTCCAGTAGAACAGGAAGATCGTTTCGTAAGAAATTAACATACATTTGTGCATTTAAATGAGCTTCAAAGAAATGGGGTCAAATAACCTGATCTCCCAGTACACTCCCCCAAAGATTCAAACTCAATCTTTCCTGAAAATTTGTTGGCATTATTAAGTGAGGATTTTCTGTTGAATAATAATGGAAATTATGCCGATTCATAAAACCATTTTAATGAAATGTTGCCTCATCAGAAAATGCCATTGTATCAAAAAAATTTGGATCCTGCTGTAGTTTTCTAACTGACCAATTAGAAAAGTTCATTCTATTAGCCAAATCAGCTTCTCGTAACTCTTGGTGCAGTTGTAACCGGTACGGATGAAAATGATGTTGGCGTAACCATCTTCCTACAGAGCTTTGGCTAATACCTACTATTTCTGATAATTCATGTTGACTCACGTGCGGATTCTCTGTAACGGCCAAAGCAACAGTTAAGTGGTTATTAGCATTATTTTTTGTAGGGTTATGTTAATGACAAGGTTTACCAAACAGCTCCTACAACAGTTGAAAATATGAGAGAGAAAATAACAGAAGCTTTTCGATCCATTACAACCAATATGCTTAGAAACGTTTCACGAAGCTTCAACGAAAGAATAGACCTATGCATCAGAGAGAACGGTCGACATTTTGAACAACTTTTACAACATTTAAGTTTACATTTAATGCATCTAATAAATTAGTTACTTTAATTTTCAACTAGTGTTTGTTTCTTGAATAAAAAAAATGTTCTAGAAGTTTTGTAGTTTTCTATGAATTAGGCGATACTGAGTGTAGCCAAATGTAAATAGTATAGTTGAAGGGGATTAAAAAATGTACAGGGTGTTAAGTTTGGAGGCTACAAGTTCTCGAATACGGAACTTTTTTATTTAAAATTGGCCCTAACTCTTAAAATACCCCGTATAACATAGTAAAATCGTATATTACAGTAAAGCTCAGGTTAAGCCCTGTTCAACTTCAAAATAATATACAGGGTGTTCCATTTAAGAAAACTATAATAATGACGTGGTCCAGTTATGGACCATAATGTGTAAAAAAATAAGCATTTCCAAAAAACACTATTTTGGGTAAAAACTAGACCATATTTGAAAACATACAAATTCAAAATAATTTTTCTTTTGTTAAGTTTGGAGGCTATAAGTTCTCGCATACGGTACGATTTTTACTAAATATTGACCCCAACTCCTAAAATACCCCGTTTAACATAGTAAAACCGTATATTGGAGTAATGGTTAAGTTAAGCCATGTTCAATTTCAAAATAATATACAGGGTGTTCCATTAGCAAAAACAAGTTTGGTTCACCCATTCAATATTGATGACCCTGTATATTCAAAAATGTTTTTAAAATATGCTGGTATCTCTTAGCATAAATAAGATATTGGACTACGACGGAGGTTTGACTAACACTATGTATGTATATATATATATATATATATATATATATATATATATATATATATATATATGTGTGTGTGTGTGTGTGTGTGTGCGCGTGTATGTGAGAGACAATCTCAATTGCTGAACCGTATCAAGATGGATACATTGCATAACCTTCCACATTTTTTTATTTAAGTAGGGACGCTTTAGTAACATTTAAAACTGTTAACTAACTTTAATGAAATATAAATTAGTGTTTACATAAATTACAAATTTAAAATTCAATTCAGAAACTGTAGAAGATAACGAGCCGCCGCTGCTTACAACATAGATCAATTGTTTTAGAAATGAAAAAAAGAGGCAGCACTTGTCGATAAAATTAATATAAAATTTGATAAAAACTGTCAAGAATTTCAACAAATTAAACAGCGTATGAAAGATCACATTTTGGTCAATCAAGATCACATATTAATTTTTGCGTACTTACTTTTATGGTGGATTAAAATTTTCTGTATAAAACTAATTAAAAAATTGATATTATAATCGATTTTGATCGGGTAAAAACCTAGTGCTTATATTAGGCTATCCAAGTTTTATAAAAAATATTAACTGGAAATTCATACTAGATTTAGCGAATTATCCTGAAATTTGTGTTTTTGATGCATTAAAAGGAAACATAAGTGAATAAATTTAACCAAGACCATCTAAAGGGTACTGAGTGTATGAATTTTTAATGTAGAAGTGAATGTATTGATACGCTGGAGAAGTGACAAGTATAAAACAAATTTTTACATCCACACGAAACGGTCGAAACTTTAGATTTTGTGGTCATTTTAATTATTTAGTTTGAAATTGTATAAAATTTTAAATTTGAATATCTTTCGTCTGCAATCATTAAACATAAAGTTGTTTAAATCTATTAGTGATAATAAATTGATTTAAGAGCCCAAGCGTCGAATTACGAAATCTGACCAAAGAAATAAATGTTGTGTTGTGCATTTAAGTTAGGCAAGTAAATACGTGCTAATGGTAAAGTTCAAATATACTTAAAGCTTTCGTATACCTATAAAAGAAGACAGGTATTTAATGGTTCGTGTAAAAAAAAAACAGTTGTGTGCCTTCATTACATTTAGGAACATAGATTGGTTTCTGAAACAATTAATCAGAGTTCAAAAGGATAGTAACGTTATTCTACCACACCTACCTTTGAATATATTACACGTTTTTGTGCATATCCTAATCTGGAAGGAGATACTTGATATTGAATTATTATTTTCAATTCAGTAAGAGACCTTACCTTTTCTATATAATATTGAAATAGTCAAAATCGGGTGCTGATAGGAGATTTAATTTTTGAAATTCATTAAAGTTATAAATAGAGTAAATAAATTGTGTTCGAACCCGACCATTGAATGTATATGTACAGGGTGAGTGAAACTCGATGTCTCAGCTCTATTATAAGGAAAGGAGTCAAGTTCGGTGATCTAAACGTCCACTATATCGGTCCATTTATACCTGTCCAATTTTTTCCGTAAGTTTCATCTAATATTGTGTTGGATAATTCTTGCTTTATGCGGCGGAACTCCATCATTCTGGAAACATATCTGCTCTCAGCTGTTATGGCACATTTTCGTGAAGCATAGGAAGTTGTTCTTGAAAAAATTGCAAATTTTGCTCACTATGTAAAATTCCTTCATAAAAATATGGACCAATCAAATGCCCATTAATAATACCACACCAAACGTTAATTCCGAAGTATCCTTCGTTTTCAATAGGATTGACAAAATGTGGATTGTCAGTAGCCCAAAAAATGTTTGTTTTTTATTGGGATTACCATTACTAACAAAACGGCTTACGTCCGTCCACAACACATGCTGGAAAAACCTATTGTGATTGATCTCTAAGTTTACAATCACTTGGGCAACAAGTGTTCTAAGTTGTGAAGTTTATAATCGTGATAACCATTTTCTTTTAAAATTTGTCGTACCTAACTATTTTTTAAATTCAATTTACAACAGGCTTTATCGAATCGAGGTCCTTGGATGGCGTTCAAGATACTGCAAAACAGTGGCAGTGGTATTGTCCCTTTAACAATTTTGCTTCCCTTTTGAGAAGAAAATGTCTCGTTATTTGCACGTAAATTGCGTTCCAATCTTGCAAATATTTTTAGCCTTGGAATAACACGTTCGGGGTATCTCTGTGCGTACAACTGAACTGCTCTTCTAGGGTTCTTTTGAGATTCCCCATAAACTAGTAACATGACGACTTTGTCGTTGTGCGTGAATATATTTCATAGTCAATGGACAACGAAACAACATTTCTCAACCATTAATTTAATTATGGATACATGCGACTTTTCTATTTGTTTCCAAAGGCTACTTGTTTAACTCGTGTGGATTGGAAATTTTTGATAATACTTATTTTTTTACAAATTTGCTTATCTCAAATCGACATTAGCACTTGTACAAGGCCGTATATATATATATATATATATATATATATATATATATATATATATATATATATATATTTGTGTATGTGATTAATTAATTATAGAAACGACCTAAAAATGAGGTCGACATACTTAAAAGTTAATGTAGCTCTTAAAACACTCAGTAGAACATAATAGCATGATGTATCAAGAGAATGTTCACAATGAGTAGAATCGAAAAACACAACAGCACAGAATCTTTAATCGAAGCTACTTTGAAAACTATCAATCTGATCAAAAAAAGTGTTATACATAAATTTGTTAGTATTTCAATATCTACACAAAAAGCGTATTACAAACTCTGAATTACGTTTGACATTTGAAATATCAAACTATTTGTTTTTAATACGAACCTGATTTCTTTAAATCACCGTGCTAAAGGCAATTTAATTTTAAATTTAACTATGGATCACAACTATACATTTTTCGACGTTTCACTGTCAAAAAATATATTATCATTATTGTTTTATTATTGGGCCTTCAGTACGGTCCTGCATCATAAGTTTAGTTGTGGAGAAACATCTTAAACCTACGTGTTTCTATGCCTAGCAGTAAAAAAAAGTGAATTTGACATTTGAAAGCGAATTACAAATCGTATTAGTAATAGCTAAATACAACATATGAAGTGTTCCAGGTTATGAGAATATTTTTTATTTTTATTTTGGACAGAAAGTTCTATTTTTTATCAGTTATTTAAACATGGCAATATTGCTTTTAGTGCGGTTTAAGGACAGTAGAAGAATTTTCCTTTAGCAGAGGCCAACTGCTTGTCGTAAGAGGCGACTAATCAAAGAGGTGTAATGGGTGTAAATAAGTTAGTTGTAGCACCAATTAAATTCAATAATTGAATTTCAGACAAGAAATGGTATAATGCAAAGTCAATTAGTAAACGTAATGCATATTTAAATTTGCATTTTTAACTAAAACTTGTAAAAAGAAATTCACAATTCGCCACTTGAAGGGGTTTAAAATAAATTCAATTTACAATTCAAAATTTAAAGGAAGATATATATATATATATATATATATATATATTGTACTGATATTTAACACCCCCCCTCTAATTATTTATATTATATTTATAATTTTATTATTATAGAATTATTAAATTATTATTTATTGTTATTATTAATTTTTATTAATTTTAATAATTTAACATCGGCTAAAACTCTTAAAATAAAAATATAATTGTCGGAAGAACTATGAGACTCATCACCAGGGGATAGGGATCTAAATTTAGAAGGAACTCTATTTTTAACATTGTAAAATAAATGATTATTAATTTGAATTATATTGATTGTTTGAATACAATAATCATAGTTAATATGATTAAAGCAAATTTAGATAATGTCCTATTATTTCTATCGTATCTAAATTGATTAAGTAAATTGAATTATAATTTTTAATTCGCATTAATACCTGTGTTACACCCTGTACATAACAAAATTCTTTTAAAAGTATACGTGGGCATGCGCTGTGAATACGCAAACATATGATTCGACTACAACAAAAAGTGAAATTCGACATACAAGTACGTATAACTACGTTTGAATAAACAACAATTAATATAAAACATTTAAATTTTTAGAACAAATAACATTCCCTTTGGTTATTACAAAGGATTGAAATTATGAACGTAACAATAAAGTACGTATCAATGTCAACAATAAGGTACTCACATACAATGTCCTCCTTTTGTGGGTTACTGCTGCTGAAGTTGATTGAAGACAACAGCTCCTGCGAACTGCAACTCTGCTCCTCGACCATCCAAGTTTTATTTTAAATGAACAGCTTATTCACTTAGGTAAGTTTCACTATTGTTATTAGAATATTGACGAATCTTTATTTTTAGGCTCATCACTTCTTTTTAATTAACTTCAAAATAAATTTTGAAAAGCATGGATCGTTGAAGGTTGTTGTAAATTAAACACACTTTTGATAAACAAGGTGTATAATGATAAAAGCACGAAGACAACACAATTAAATATCCATACTAACATTCACAATGTAAATTTAAAAACGAACAAAGTCGAAACTGCGGAAATAGTCGAAAACTTCCGATTTGAAATTTTTAAAAGGTAAACTAACCTTAATTTAATTATTTTTCGACAAAAGACTATCACTTGTTTTGTTAACACTTCCGATACTAAATCGCACTTTGTTAAATTCCCGAAGTGACGTTAATTTGTTTTAAAAATTATTTTCAAAAAATTTGGCAACAGCTTACTTTGGCAAGTTGTTGCAAAAGATGAAAATCAAGAGAGTTTGTGAAGCTAAAGCACTTGTATTTATATGATTTTACTCGACAACCAAATCATCGAATGTTTTCATTAGTTACGGAGAATATTTCCTGAATTCTTATTGGCTAATGTAATTTTCACATTACGATAATTCTTTAAAGCCCTATAACTTTCGCCCCGTTTAACATTTCTTAAATCTAAAAACATTTCCATAATCTACATAATTTTATCTATAATTTGAAACCAAACACGGACTAATTCCTACACTTAATAACTACGCTAATTTTTACACTTATTTATTGAATTTCCACTAATTCTATGAATTTTCAGGCCTGGAAACTACCTCTACATGAATAGGGGATGCAACTACACCCAAATATTCATCTTAAACATGCCTACGGCCAATTTGAGAGGAAAATTATTTAAATTCTACCAATATACTTAAAAACTAAATTAACAAAAATGGACATAGATATAAGGAATTATAACATAAAATTGAGGCTACCTCACTATTTTTGCCTCTACTAATTTATTTTATACAAATTGTCTCAATTTAAAATACTTTTTACAAAAATTTATATGCGAGGATATAACATAACCTCATTTTGTTTTTATAATTTTAATGTTAAATTTCACACTTTTAAACACAATAATTGTTAATGTGAGTGTTTAAACTTAATGTTCAAGTCCCAAATTAATTTATTTTACCACTTTCGTAGGTTCAATAGGTCTTCTACGACTAGTGTCGGAATGTTGTCAATCACTAGTTTAAGGTCATAAATTGTTGATTGAACACAATAATCCCAGAGCTGCTGCTTGAATCATGTTTTATAGTCACTCACAGATGTGCTTGTTCTGTTTTTTCATAATTTTTGCACTAATATGAGTTAAACGCACTAATACGAATATTTTCACTAAACTTGGCTGCGTACATGTGAATTGCGACATCGATACCAGCTTAAATCTAGTTTTAACATTATTTCTGTCAACTACAACCTGTATCACATGTCGTCAGGGAATATTGTTTTAAATGAACTTACAAAACTAAATGAAAACTTGAATTAACTCAAAACGAAAACAAACATATCCTATACTTCTATGTACTGTGCTGTCGATTACTTATTTTAACATTATTTTAAATTATATTAAGAAATATTTAACTTATTCAAACATCTCAATGTTTATTAATCATTCTTATCTAGAATTATTTAATGAAATGTACCATTTCGTACTAACTAAAATAAAACTTCACTATGCAAATTACACAGCTACTTGCACGTAATTTGAATCATCTCAATATATATATATATATATATATATATATATATATATATATATATATATATATATATATATATATATATATATATATTGTAAAACCTTGAACTGAATTAGTTTAGGAGATACCGATTTTGTCACCACCTGTCAATGAAAATAAGGACGAATTCAACATTACTTATTAAATTACATAATGTGCGCAAGATTGTACATAGTAAAAGTCACATATTAGTTTTGCAAATAAATAATGGCTACTAGGTTAATTACATTTAAATGTAGTTAAGAATGAGATTTTTCACTGTAATTTAGTAAAAAAATCGATATTGCGCCCGATCCTCATCATTTAAAATTAGATATATACGTTTGTTTAGTTATAGGAAAATTATTTAGATTACGTTTAATAACAAATTATCAGAGCTCATATTGTGAAATAATCAAATGAAAAAAGGTCTGAACCGTATTTTAAACACATATTACGAATTCTTATTGGCTAATAAGGTTAAATCAAGGAAGTAGGACTATAAAATAGAAATTGATAGAATGATGAGTAGTGGTGACACGACCTGCTTATCATTCGGGAGGTAATGGGTTCGATTCACGTCACCGTCTACCTTGTATGAGGTTTTTTCAGGCGGTTTTCCTCATACATATGTATCGGGATGGTCACTGCATATATGCACACTATGTGCGGCTACTTAGGCGAATGCTGGGGTAGTATTTTCCCCTCAGAACCCTAACTCCGTCCATTCCGATCCTATCCTGACCACAACCATCCTTAATCCCACTATACATATATACGTAATGTATGTATGTATGCAGGGAATACACAATTGTGGCTGAAGGAGCTTGGAAATGAAATACGTGATCTTTCTTTCCTTTTTTTAGGGATGAGTTAGTTGTAAAAAGTGTTTAAGAAAATCGGCGTGGTACTAGTCGAAAATGTTCTACAAACTTTGACGATTAACCGACGCGTTTGCAGAATATCATAGCGATCAAATAATAATTGTGCTAAATAAATGATTTTTGAATGAATTTTTTTTTGTTTTCAATATTTTAACTAAAAAATTCAAAACAATAATAAATTGTCAACAAACAATTACGCTCAATAAATAACAATCTAAACGAGTCAAATAAATGGAAATTTAAAAGAATTTTTTCAACTAAAAATAAATATGCGAATACTAAATAATATAAATTACATTGTTGTAAATAACAATACTTAACATATGAAAGAAACTTACGAAAACCATTTATAGTAGGTTTGACCAATTAAAACGTTGCATTACAAAATTTATAAATCGTGAACTAAATAAATGTTTGCGAACCATTTATTACAATTACTAGCGAACGTTAATCAACAATTTTACTCACATAAACAATCACATTGCATTAATAAAAGTAATTGTATGAAGGGATGTATATCAATAAGTGTACATGTCCAGGTTGTCCCATTTTCGTATGTTTTACGGCGTATCTCGCTTATTTTTTAGGTTAGAACCTTGCGGTTTTCGCGACACCGTGCTACTTTTTAATGAAACCAAAGATGCACTAATCAAATTTACTATAGCCATCTTAGTTTGTGTGCTACAGGGTGATTTTGGAAAAATTGCATTTTCAATCATCCCCTGTAACTCTGTTATTGTCAGACATATTAAAAAAGTAAAAACTGATATTTGTAGATTTTTTTACGTGGAATCCAGTGGCGTACTCAGACTTTAGAGGTCACAGTTTTTGAGATATTGACATAATCTACTTTTTTTTATGGGCCACCCTATATATTTTTTTAAAATCTTTTTCCCCTTGTCAAGAGCTTTTCAAAAATATAGCATAGTCTATATTTATTCTTATAAATAACATGACAAAATGATTTTTTTCTATAATTTACATTGATAATAGTGGACAGCCGTGGGTAACCATGGTAACGCAAAAAAACAAAATAATTAACGTTTTGCCATTACTTAGGTATTTGATTTTTGAAGTTTCTGCTTCTCTCAAATTATTCCTGGTTACATTTTCCCAAGTTTAGTGCTGATATTTATTGTTATTCGTTGTTTTTGTTTATTGTTATCGTTCTTGTTGTTGTTGTTGTTTAATTATTTTTTAATATGGCTCTAAACCAAAAATTTGAAAACTTTGAGAAATATGATATGAATACCTGCTTCATATTATTTAATGAAAACGCAGACCAGGCCTTAGAACTCTATGTGAACAGGTCAGTTAATCTTTACCTTAGAATTTGTATTTATTTTATATACCTATTTTGTCATATAGATATCCCGAAAGAAGACAACCGACAGAAGAATATTTCAAAAATTAAAATTTAATCTTTGCCAACATGGATGTTTTGACAAACCTCGACCCCGAGTTTACAACAAAGAGAACGAGGAATCAGAGATCAACGTTTTAGCAGTTGTTCAAGCCATTCCTGAAACCTCGTGCAGGAAAATAGATGAAGAGACCGGTGTGTCTAAAACAACACTGCAAAGGATTTTAAAAAAACATAAATTCAAACCCTACAAGTATAAACTTGTTCATCATCTGCACCCTGGTGATGCTGAACGTAGATTCAGTTCAGCAATTGGTTTATAAATATGGAAACTCAGGACAATAATTTTGAAAAAAAAATAATTTGGTCAGACGAGGCACATTTCACAAGTTTGGGAATTTTGAATAAACACAACTCGCGGTTTTGGAGTCTAGTAAACACCCACGTGATTTTTCCTAGAGAGCGTCAAGGCAGGTTCGGATTTAATGTCTCCTGCTTTATTTTTAACCGAAAAATAGTTTACAAGATTTATGAAGAAAACCTAAACTCTAATGGGTACTTACAAATTCTACAAGAAAAAACTATGAACATTTTAGAAGATATTCCACTGGCTCAACTGAACGATATATTCTTCCAGCAGGATGGGGCTCCAGCCCGCAATGCTAGAATAATACAAAACTGGCTAAATGAACGTTTTCCCAGGAGATGGATTGGAACAAATGGGCCTGTTCGATGGCCACCACGATCACCGGATCTCTCGGTTTTGGATTTTTTTGTGGGGGTATTTAAAGAATAAAATGTATTCAAGGCAATATGCCAACATGCAACAATTAAAAATTGCAACGGAAAATGCTTTTGCAAAATTACGAAGACTTTCATTTATTTTGGAAAATGCTATTAAAAGATGAAAATGTAAACTTTCACCATTAACACTCATAATAAAATACTTATCTTTTTTGGGATTTTTTAATGGTGTACTTTAAATTATACAATCTAAACGTTTCGATAACACTTACAGTTATCTTCGTCAGTAGTAATGTTTGATAAATATAAATATAAATGGTATACATCCTAGTATTCAGTTTACCATGGAAAAAGAAACTAATGGAAGTTTACCATTTCTTGACATATTAATATCTAAAAATAATAATTCACTATCTTTTAAGGTTTACAGAAAGCCGACACACACTGATAGATACCTTCATAAATTATCCAACCACCATCCACGTCAAAAAATTAGTGTAATTAAATCTTTAGTAGATCGAGCAAAACGAATTTGTGACCCTGAATTTTTGAATGATGAATATAAATATTTAAGAAAATCCTTACAAGATAATGGATATTCACTTACAGATATTAATAATGTTATTACACCTTCTAGGCGTAACCTTAAAGAAAAACCAGTTCTTAATGTTGGTACTGCTTTTCTTCCTTTTATAGCTAATGTTACAAATAGAATTGAAAAATCCTAATCAAATATGGCATTAGGACTATTTTTAAACCTACAAGAAAAATTAAAGAACATTTAAGATCACCTAAAGATGTGTCAAACCCTTTATCATCTTCCGGAGTGTATAAGTTATCTTGTTCATGTGGAAAAGTATACATCGGGACCACAAAACGTAGCTTTGATACAAGACGCAAAGAACATATGAGATTTTGTAGATTGGGTCAACCAGAGAGGTCTGCTGTGGCTGACCATGCCCTGAATAATCTAAATCATGACATTCAATTTGACAATATGAAAATATTGTCAAGACAAACCATTATTATGTTCGTTTGCAACGTGAAGCTATTGAAATATATAAACACCCGAATAATTTTAATAGACAAAAGAAAATCTCCGTTTAAATAGGTTTTGGCATCTTATAATTAAAAAGAGCATAATGATACGCCTTGATTTTAATTTGTTTTCAACTTTTGGTATGTCTAGGTTTTTGCTGTGTTTTCCTAGACCTTGAAGCAAATGCTTTACCAATTATATGTTAAATTTCCACAGCACTATAATTTAACATAAGTAGTTGAAATTAAATTGAAATTAAAAATTACAAAGAACGTTCTGCATTGTGCTTTTCATTGTTAATAACACTTCCAATTATTGATAAAGATATCTCTTTGTTAGATTTAACTGGGTTATTTTTGATGTAATGTTTGGATTTGTGAATGCTTCTATCATTTTAAAATTGAAGTTTTCACAACTTTACACTTACATCATAACTCGATTAAATTTTGTTAAATGTGTTTTTGGCTGGCAAATTTCATTGTTAGCTTTCGTCGTAGAGAGTGTTCTGGTTTGTCATCTTTGAGGCAGTTTAACAATATTTAATTTTAACCTAGTTATTCTTTACTACAATTTTATAGTTGGCTTATACGTTTCTCAAACTGTTATATTAATAGCAGGCTTATGTTTATGTTTGAATTTTTCAAATTTGACAAAATTGTTTACTACATCTTTAACAATTTTTATCAAACATTACTACTGACGAAGATAACTGTAAGTGTTATCGAAACGTTTAGATTGTATAATTTAAAGTACACCATTAAAAAATCCCAAAAAAGATAAGTATTTTATTTTGCTATTAAAAGAATTTATAAACTTTGTGAAACTTGTAGGAGACATAATGGTCTGCAATTTGAACGATATTTGTGATTAATTAATTATTTTGTTTTTTATCAACGTAAATTATAAAGAAAATCATTTTGTCACGTTATTTATAAAAATAAATATAGACTATGCTATATTTTTGAAAAGCTCTTGGCAAGGGGAAGAAGATTTTAAAAAAATATATAGGGTGTCCCATAAAAAAAAGTAGGTTATGTCAATATCTCAAAAACTGTGACCTCTAAAGAAAATCTTAGTACGCCACTGAATTCTACGTAAAAAAATCTACAAATATCAGTTTTTACTTTTTTAATATGTCTCACAATAACAGAGTTACAAGGGATGACTGGAAATGCAATTTTTCCAAAATCACCCTGTAGAACAAAAACTAAGATGGCTATGGCAAATTTGGTTAGTGCGTCTTCGGTTTCATTAAAAAGTAGTGAAAACCGCAAGGTTCTAACCTAAAAAATAAGCGAGATACCCCGTAAAACATACGAAAATGGGACAACCTGTACAATAAATTAAGCAGTTACAACATTAGTAAATAGTTGAAAATTTTGTGATGTAGTAAGCAGATCGTGGAATTACAAGTATGAATACAGTTACCGTTACAACAGTGGATACAACCAACAAGAACGTGGTTTGTCAAGAAACCAAAGAAGGGATATGAGTACCAAATGGACCACCGACAGAGTGCTATAATATTATAAGAACAGGACATAGTAGTGTAAAAACATTCTTAAATACATATATTTTTTTAATGTTGAATTTAACTAATCAAGTCCTAATACTAAGTAATTATGAAAAGTTTAATTTGTTATTAATATATAGGTGCAGTGCATTAACGGAAAAGAATTATGACTCGATTAAAATTTTTATGTATAGCAATAAGATTTTTCTAGGAACTATAATTGTTTACGTACGTTTTGCATCAATGTCAATTTGATAAACAGATATTATACGTTCACTATCACAACCGTATCGTACTAACCATCAAATAATTCCAGTTACCATATTTATAGGGAAGCAAATTGTTATATACTTACCTGTAGGTATTTCTTAGTAATGACATTTTTCAAATTGTTTAAAGTAAAAGTTTATCCGGAGTACTTAAACCAAGTAATTATGTCAATTAGTGGTATTTATACTTTACATTTAAAGTCAATAATGTTATTGGAATGTTAGACTCTTTAAGTACTACTAATAAACGGATTAGAAATATTACAATATGGAAGCAAATTGTTTTATAAGGGTATATTATTTCAGTTCATATCTTAGTAGGTATAAGTATGTTATTTATCATTTTGATATTAATTTTAACTGTTTACATTGGATAGCTATTGTTTATTTGTAATATTGTACAATCCTTATTACTAATACATATAGGTAATACGAATTATACAATGTCTTATTATTTTATTATTGATTGCGACGAAGTTATATAATTAATAGATTTCATTTGATAGTGATTATTTACTATAAATTCATTTCTACAATTTAGTTCAGTCGTAACACAAAAATATGCATTTTTAGAAAAATTAGCATGTACTGATAAAAGGTCCATTCTTATCAAAATTTGAAAACTTTTGGAAGATTTGTAATTACTATTCCGTGCGTATAGGATGAATGCATTATTGGTTAAAATCCCATATATTTTCCGCTAAAAATAATGAAGTTATGTGACTTCAAAGTCCCCGTATGAAAAATATGTGCAAAAAACAGTCCTTTTTTGATTTCTTTATAAATAACTGCCGAAGAGGATCACTTACAATTTTTATATTTAATGGCCGTTGGTAGATGTGTACAAGGTACATTCATGCCAAATATCAAAACAATCGAATGCCAAAATAAAACAATTGTAACATTCTAATTTTAAACTCAGGTGTCTTGCTTTAATACTACCACGGAAATATTATCTACTTATTATACAGGGTCAGACTTCAAGTAAAAAGAAATATTAAAACGGCATTGCATTAAAACTTTGTTACCTGCATATAAGTATCTCCATTTAATACATTAACTGTTATGTTGTTGACTTTAAGAGTCAATTTTCAAACAAATCAGTTTGATAACAATTTATAAAAATTCGCAGGTAGATAGATGTGAATGGAAGTAACTATTGAGCAATTTTCCAGTAGAGTTGTAATTGTTTAATCACAGTTAATAGCAATAACACATGAATAAATAATAATTATTTATTTATTTGTTATTGCTATTAACTGTGATTAAACAATTACAACTCCTTACTTGCACTTACAACCAGTTAGCAAAGGCTAGTCAGGGTAACCAGGGTTACCACAGAATAAAGAGTTTTACAGAAATTGCATTCCCACCCGTTTCCTTGGTTGGTGAAGGAACTTTGTGGTCATTCGCGCAGCTTTGCTGCGCAATTATGGCCTGTACTAATTTATTTAACAATATGAATATTTTAGGCGATTTTTAATGTTTGAAAAGGGTAAAGTTCAAACTCATAAATAAGTCAATTAAAAGGAGTATAATTTAAACGCGAAGCATAAAGTGTTGTTTAATTTTAGGTAAATTTGAATGAAATTTTACAAAGTAAAAAAAGGGTAGCTTGTTGTAATAATATGTAAACAACTCTTATCTATATACAGTTGTGATGCTGTGAATAAGCAGTATGTTCACAAAAAAAGGCGTAATATTAATATTAAATCAAACATTTATGATTAATTATACAAATAAAAAAAATAATAAAAACATTTATAAATGAAACATTTTTAACTGTTTCTTATTTTTTTATTGCGTTTTTGTTGAACCGGTTTTTTATTCATATATTTTAAGGTATAAAAAATTCTCTTTTTAATTTTCTACGTGCAACAGCAGTACGCATTCCTGGTGAAATGTGATCACTGCAAACGCGAACCCTAGCAACCATGTTATTTGCCTGTAAATACTTACGCCAAATCATGCCCTGTTTACTCCTTTAATAAAATTGGTATTAAGTTTGGTTCCAAACCCTATAGTTATGTATCACGTCACCGAAGGCGCTGGTGAAGCTATACTTAGGGACTTTAGTCAAGTAACATTTAACTACCATAATACCCTAAGGCACGGTGTTTATTTAACCTTAATATTTCTGTTAAAATGATTATTACTTATACTTGTATGTCAAATTTATTGTTTTATGAACAAAGTATTGTATAAATAAATATAAGTAGTAGACAGACACTTGCCCCACCACTTTTTTTACGTCACAAGCCCCGCCCCCTGGGATACAAGAAAACATCTTGGATTTTGACGTCATAAGACCGCCCACGTGGAGGACGCGTTTTTCCACCCTTTCTTTTCGGAGGCCTTTTTCAACCCTAATTTTCACACACCCACGTGTGAGACCGTATTTTCAACCCTTTTTATCCCTAATTATTTATACGATCGCTTACGTATAGGACATGTATTTTCACCCCTATTTTTTTTTACACACCCACGTGTAGGACGTGTTTTTTCACCCTATTTTATGACAGCTCACGTATAGGACATGTATTTTCCACCCTTGCTTTTCGAGGGTCAACACTAATTAGAGCCTTTTTTGCACATGCTCACGTGGAGGGGCAGGTCTTGGTGCTGGGGCTGGACCTGGACTTGGGGTTGGTCTTAGGGTTATTTTTGATGGTCATCTAATTAAGGTCCTTTTGGCTATATTAAGAGCAGTGCCTCTGGAGGTTATGCAAATGCGCACGCATACAATGTTGGAAAGTGCATAATTAATAAGATATTATTATTAAAATTATCGATCCTATGGTTTTAAAATGGTCACATGCTATTGGATGATCTTTTACCTATACGAGAAAACGTTGTATTTCTAATAAGGAGGTTCTTGTAAGACACGTGTAGGGCTTCGCAACTTCTTCTCAGGCCTTCGCCCTCTGACCGGAAATGGTGTGGGAACCTAACCTTATAAGACAAGTGTACAGCTTAGCCCCTATCGGGGCCCCCTTGATGCAATTTACGAGGGTTCTAACTTAATCTTACAGCTGTAGGCCTTCGCCCCATCATACAAAATTGTATTCTAATAAGGAGGTTCGTGTAAGACAAGACTTGTATCAGGGTCTGCGCCCGGGCCCCTTTGAGTAAAAATTGATTTTAGAGCATCTAGTGGCGTATAGACTAATGAACATTTTCTATAATAGAATCTGATAATGCACACCTCTCTCTCTCTTGCTTTATCTTGTTTCTTCCTCCCCCTCTCTCTTTCTCTCACACACACACACACACACACACACACACACACACACAAACAAATCAATTAATTAATCAATCTCAAACAAATCACGCTCGATCGCCAGATCAATCTCAATCAATCAACTGAAATTATGTCTTACAGTTTGCGGAAACCAGATTACAGTTCAAACTGAATACATTAAAGTCTAATTAAATATGACGTGAAATAATAATAAATAATTTCTACCCTAATGCAGTGATGCTTTATGTATAGGCAGATTCTCTAAACATTCACCACCTATACATTCGGAACATCATATCTGATTTATTTGCATGTTCAATTACATATACACAAAATAGTTTCATTGTAGCGCGTTCATTAACAGCTGTAAAAACCCCATTAAAAAGAATGGAAAGTGATATTTACTTATATATATATATATATATATATATATATATATATATATATATATATATAACATAAACGTAAATTAAATTAACTTGTTTTTAAGAATATCAAACTGCTATGATGGAAATAAAAGGCAAAAGGTTTTAATGGTTTATTATTATACGTGAATTAACAATAACTACAAGTTTAAAATCCACGAATACGTGCGTGCCTACTATTTTGTAGATCTGATCTTATGACGTCATCTTATAAACGTAATAATACATTTTTAAAAATCTTTATCGACATTTTTGTTAGCAATATCAGCTAAAAAAACATATATTAAAATAATACGCTTACCTTTAGAAGTGTTTTCCCCTTCAGCTATACCATACGCTATACTGAATTTTTTTTATACAACGTGTCTCACTAAAATACGATTTGTGAATGGCTAAACAGCCCATTACATACCGAACATTAACTATTTTAGAAAGTAATACAGAAAAACCGGAATACCGCTACACGTGTTTCACAATCATATTGTACTTACAAAAATTTACATTCAAAACACATAGATACTTTAAAAAGTTTGCTAAAGCGGAAATTATTTTAAGTAATTGAATCTTCAGGTTACATGAAACTATTGTATACTCAATTACGTTCACACACATACACACACACACGCACGCACGCACGCACGCACGCACGCACGCACTCACGCACGCACGCACGCACGCACGCACGCACGAACGCACGAACGCACGCACGCACGCACGCACGCACGCACACACACACGTGATTCACGTTATATGGAGTTTTATCAGTTGGGATTAATGGCAATGTCAACTAAACGTTTTAAAAAATTTCTAATCTGAAATAAGAGTGACGTAATCTAATTTTATTTGAAATTCCATGGAGAGTAACATCATCATCGAGATTTTGAGATACAATCACCTCACCGTCTTCACCGAGACTGTAGTACGTTTTCTAATATATAAACAGAATCTTCAATACTGTGATACGTGTAGCAGCAAAACACATTAGCTAGTTAGTTTCACCTCTATATTATTTTGCATGCAAGCCTGACCTTATCATAAATAAGTACATCTGTCAAAAAGCTAATTAAACATAATTCCACGTACTGGGCATAGCGAGCAGCGTTTCCAATTATAGCTTTTAGTCCAAACAATAGTGCCTACAAGTACATACAATCGACAAGCACGTAGATCAAACGAAAACACGCACGCACACACGCACGCACGTTCGCACGCATGCACGTACGTACGCAAGGTCGCGCTCTCGCACATATGTACACACGTACGCACGCTCGCACGTACGCACGCACGCACCCACGTACGCACGCAAGCTCGCACGTACGCATGCACGTACGCACGCTCGCACGTACGCACGCGCGAATGCCCGCTCGCACGCACGCACGTACGCACGCAAGCTCGCACGCTCGCACGTACGCACACACGTACGCACGCTCGCACGTACGCACGCATGCACGCACGTACGCTCGCACGTACGCCCGCTCGCACGCACGCACGTACGCACACACGTACGCACGCTCGCACGTACGCACGCACGCACGTACGCACGCACGCGAGCTCGCACGTACGCACGCACGTACGCACGCTTGCACGTACGCACGCACGCACGCAAGTTCGCATGCTCGCACGTACGCACGCTCGCACGCACGTACGCACACACACTCACACATACGCACACACACACACGCACACACGCACACGCACACGCACACACACACACACACACACACACACACACATACACACATACACGCACACGCACACGCGCACACACACACACACACATACACACGCACACATGCACACACACACACACAACACACACAGATACACACACACAAACGCACACGCACACGCGCACACACACACTAGGGTGCGAAAACACGCAAACGCAAAAACACAAAAACACGCAAACACGAAAACACGCTAAAGCGAAAACACGCTAACACAAAAACGAAAAACGCTATCACGAAAATACGCTAACACAAAAAATACGCAAACGCGAAGACTTACAAAAATTCGAAAGCACGTAAACGAAAACACGCAAATACGAAAGCACACAAACCAAAACACGCCAACACAAGAAAAACACGCAAAACGAAAACACGCTAAAGCGAAAACTCGTAAACCTGTAAAAATGAATCAAGACGTTGGAGCACCGTTAGGAGAAAAACAAGTTTATTAACAAAATTGAAGGAAAGCTTAACGTTTGAAAATATATTATTATTATAAACAACAATACATCATTATTATTTAATAACATGCTTTATCGGTTTTTTTCTTCTTCTTGAACCGTGATTCGTCGTCATCATCATCGTGATTTTGAGATTCGCCCCTCTCCCCTACCACATCACTCTTCTTTCTCTTCTGTGAACCATCACCATCACCATGGATGTGAGATACATTCAGCTCAACCACGTCATCGCTTTCATCTTTATCTTGAACGGCTATATTGTAATAGTTTATTAACAAGTCAGTAAAATCTTTAATGTCCGCTCATAAACAGGAGAATACATTATAATAATACTCGCTCGATGACAGTTACACTTTAAAGAGCAAAACACACGAGAAACAAGTACGCAGCTAGCCTAGGGTCTTGTGCGCAAGAGCGTTCGTCTATATTCGGGTAGAATCGATTATCTTCGGGGAATATCTGAAGTATTGACCTAACCATGCTCTAACATCGCCCCTAGGGACATGTTTATAACTCTAAAAGCCTCTTTTATGGTCGAGGTATATTCTCCTAAGACGGCCGTTGGTATGTAATGGGCTGTTTATATCCAGCCATTCACAAATCGTATTTTAGTGAGACACGTTGTATAAAAAAATTTCAGTATAGCGTAGGGTACAGCTGAAGGGGAAAACACTTCTAAAGGTAAGCGTATTATTTTAATATATGTTTTTTTTACCTGCTATTGCTAACAAAAATGTCGATAAAGGTTTTTAAAAATGTATTATTACGTTTATAGGATGGCGTCATAAGATCAGCTCTACAAAATAGTAGGCACGCGCGTATTCGTGGATTTTAAACTTGTAGTTATTGTTAATTCACGTATAATAATAAACCATTAAAACCTTTTGCCTTTTATTTCCATTATAGCAGTTTGATATTCTTAAAAACAAGTTAATTTAATTTAACTCTATGTTATTATATATATATATATATATATATATATATATATATATATATATAAGTATTTATCACTTTCCATTCTTTTTAATGGGGTTTTTACAGCTGTTAATGAACGCGTTACAATGAAACAATTTTGTGTGTATGTAATTGAACATGCAAATAAATCAGATATGATGTTCCGAATGTATAGGTGGTGAATGTTTAGAGAATCTGCCTATACATAAAGCATCACTGCATTAGGGTAGAAATTATTTAATATTATTTCACGTCATATTTAATTAGACTTTAATGTATTCAGCTTGAACTGTAATCTGGTTTCCGCAAACTGTAAGACATAATTTCAGTTGATTGATTGAGATTGATCTGGCGATCGAGCGTGATTTGTTTGAGATTGATTAATTAATTGATTTGTGTGTGTGTGTGTGTGTGTGTGTGTGTGTGTGAAGAGAGGAGGAAGAAACAAGATAAAGCAAGAGAGAGAGAGGTGTGCATTATCAGATTCTATTATAGAGAATGTTCATTAGTCTATACGCCACTAGATGGCTCTAAAATCAATTTTTACTCAAAGGGGCCCGGGCGCAGACCCTGATACAAGTCTTGTTTTACAAGAACTTCCTTATTAGAATACAATTTTTTATGATGGGGCGAAGACCTACAGCTGTAAGATTAAGTTAAAACCCTCATACAATTGCATCAAGGGGGCCACGGTAGGGGCTAAGCTCTACACTTGTCTTATAAGGTTAGGTTCCCACACCATTTCCGGTCAGGGGGCGAAGGCCTGAGAACAAGTTGCGAAGCCCTACACGTGTCTTACAAGAACCTCCTTATTAGAAATACGTTTTCTCGTATAGGTAAAAGATCATCCAATAGCATGTGACCATTTTTAAACAATAGGATCGATAATTTACGTGAGCATGTGCAAAAAAGGCTCTAATTAGTATTGACCCTCGAAAAGAAAGAGTGGAAAATACATGTCCTATACGTGAGCTGTCATAAAATAGGGTGAAAAAACACGTCCTACACGTGGGTGTTTAAAAAAAAATAGGGGTGAAAACACATGTCCTATACGTAAGCGAGTAAAAATAATTAGGGATAAAAAGGGTTGAAAATACGGTCTCACACGTGGGTGTGTGAAAGTTAGGGTTGAAAAAGGCCTCCGAAAAGAAAGGGTGAAAGAACGCGTCCCCCACGTGGGCGGTCTTGTGACGTCAAAATCCAAGATGGCGTCTAGTGTCCAAGGGGGCGGGGCTCGTGACGTAAAAAAAGTGGTGGGGCAAGTGTCTGCCTACTACTAATATAAATACGTGTTTGAATAGATTAAATTTTGTTACCTTTATAATGTTAATTTACTTTTGACGAATTTAGTGTAAGTAAATAAAAATTGTAGTTAGACACTTTTTAATTATCGTCATGTAAAAGAAATGTATATTACAATTCATATACCAACTTATGTTAGTAAATACAACATTATGGAAGTTAAATGTTTTAATACGGTTTTAAACTGAGGTGGTGCAAACGGTCCAGTTTTTATACATTCACAATAAAGCATTTGAAAACGAGTTTTTAAAATTCCCGCCTGTGCTTAATTTACGCTCAGGTGACGTAATACACAAATAATTTATTAAAACGGCGCGAATGGTGTACTGCATTTCACGAGTAATTAGACCTCTGCAATATGGCCGCCATTTAAATTTGTCAGCAAATAAAGCGTGGGAGCACTCATTGTCGTAGTACCTTTTGTCATATAAAAAAAAGTGAAAAACTTATTTGAATAAATTTATTATTAATAAATTCGCCATCACCACGCTCACCTAGTATTATTATTATTAGTAAAACTGATGTAAATTCTAAATATAATGAGATTACAGTCAAATTACTTATATTAATGGAATGTGAGCCTGCAATATCGCAAGGATTCACACATACCAAAGCAACTTGACTAATATTAAATTTTAATAAGTTTATGTTATGAACGCATAAGTTCAAAGGTAATTATGTAATTAAAAATTATTATTAATTTTATTAAATACATAAATAAAAAGTTTACCTGGAGTAGGATTTGAACCTACGACCTGTACTTTGCTAGAGCACCGCGCTAACCAACTGCGCCACCAAGGTTCAAGCCCCAATCGATGTAAATTTTGTCTTTATGTATGTAGAACTGATGTAAATTTTAAATATAATGAACTTATGCGTTCATAACATAAACTTATAAAAGTATGTTTGATGTTTCTTACTTGAAAAGAAGTTATATGCATTTACAATTATTGCTTGTGCTTCTGTACCGTTACAAATGATTGTTTACAGTATAATAGCAAAATGGAAATTTGATTCCACATTTATAAGCAAAAAAAATTAATGATTTCTAAACCACATTATGCTTATGGAGTAATTTACAGTTTCAACATTAATTACGAATTAGTAATTTTCAGAAATTCTTAACAATAATGATATTTGTTTGGAACATTCTTTTATTTTAACCATGTTTATTTCTTACAATAATTAATTTAATTGAAAAATTTTCAATTTTACTAACCTAAGTTACCTCTTCGCGTGATACGCTACAGAGTTGGCAAATAATATTTTAAGACGTTTGAAGGTCGTATTTGTTGCTATATTTGTCTTTTGCTATTGTAATGTTGTAGGAAAGGATGGAAAATGCGGTTCAGAGTAGCCAACTGAAATATCCCTTTCATTACAATGTTACACTTATAGCATTTTAGTTATTTTATAATTGGATGTTGTTCATAGTGGAATGGCAGCCATATTATAGAGGTCTAAATATTCGTGAAATGCACTTTAGTAATAATACTGTTAATACAAAATACAAAACTTACCACATAGGGTCTTTGGATACTGTAAACAAATTAAGTTTAGGATTGTCACTACTATTGTTTTTACAATTAAACACACCACAATAATGAACCATGTTTAATGCGCTAACTTAACTTATTCGATAACTAAGAAAGCACTATTTAAATTTAAGATACAGTAATTAACGTAAATATATAGTAACTAATATGGTAAAAATAACTAATTAAATCAAACAGATCAATAAGAATTAATAAATAATGTTACTTTAGAAACTAAAAAACGAATTTGAGATCACGAAGCATACACGTGCTTGAGGGGCCATATATATGCAGATGAGCTACGCGAATCGCATTTTTGGACATCAGTTTTCATTAGTGCAATTTTTGAAAAACTCTATTCTGTGGTGTTACATCACACATACTGTTAACATATAATAGATCATAAAGAAGCCAGCGACACATCCTGAAAAGGTCCTTAAAACTAATAATAAAATATTTATTGCACAATATCATTCATTCAAAGTGCTCAAAAATGCTATATTTCAATATATGCAAAGGATGCTTAGAAAACAGTTGAAAGCGTAAGTTGTTTATTTATCACATTAAAGTCAGATTTGATGACTGAAAGTTATGCGAATTCGTATTTCTGCCGTTTCAAGTTACAATCAAATGAGTTGTTCTAATGAAGAAAAATTAGATATGGTGTTTGTTTATGCAAAAGCATTTCGTAATGCAAAGAAAGTTCTTGAAAATTACCACTGTTTTTTTTTACAATTCACGAAATAATATTGATTTTAGCATTCACTGGTTATAAGAATTTTGTCAATCAAGATGTTTCTGTAAGAGAGATTGAAAAAGAAGTTGGAGTGTCGAAAACGTCGGCTAGAAAAATTTTACGTCTGAATGAACTTAGACCTTACCGCTGCCGAAAGGTTCAAAATCTGCGACCGGCAGATTACCAACGAATGAGGATATTTTGTCGGTGGATTTTGAGAAGGGGGCGACTGGATCCTCATGTTCGCCGGGAAATGTTATGGACTGACGAAAGCAGATTCTGCAACAATTGTTGGTTTAACAAAAACATTCAATATCGTTGGACGCGGGGAAATTAACATTTTGACCGCGAAACGGCGTTTCAAGAAAGATTCTGCATCAATGTTTGACCTGGACTACTGGATTCAAAAGTGGTAGGTCTCGACTTCTCCGACTGACATTTGACAGACATCATTTTTAGACGACCTGCCACTTAATGTGCTTAGAAATTTTATTTATTTTCAACAAGACGGCGCACCAGCACACCGCAACCGCGGATGTATTCGTTTTATAAACTATTTAAAGCAGTATTATTGAATTGGTAACAATGGACCTATTAACTGGCCTCCACGTCTGCCGGATCTCACCCCTATGGAGTTTTCCATCTGGGGTTTTAGTGAAGATAAGGTATGCGAAACAACTCCTCGGGATTTACTTTTTAAAAAACCGCAAGCATGCCGCAGAATTACACCAACGATTTACATGATATTCAAAGAGGGCAATAAAAAATCCTCAGATATGTCTAAGAACTAATGGGGGTATTTTTGTTAGTAGTATTAAGAACCTTTTCAGGATATTTCACTGGCTTCTTCATGATCTATTATATTAATCGTATGTTGTGTTTGGCTATTGTTGATACGAATTGTAAATCGCTTTCAAATGTCAAATTCACTTCTTTTCACTTCTAGGCATAGAAAAACGTAGGTTTAAGATGTTTCCTAAATTTATGATGCAGGTCCGTACCGAAAGCCCAATACCAAAAATACTGATAATATATTTTTTGACAGCGAAAGTAACATGGTCAAGAGAACATGTGCGCGCAATGATCTACTACGATTTTAAGGTCGGTTTAAGTGAACAACAAAGTCTTGAAGGATTTAACTCGCATTTGGTGATGAAAGTCCTTCACGCGCAACTGTGTTTCCCTGCTATAACGAATTTAAAAGAGGACGGATATCGCTTGTTGATGAGGCACGTGCTTTTAAGTTACCGCTGGAAACATTGAGAGTGTGAGACGTATGATCGGCGAAGATCCAAGATGTACCCACCCAGCGTTTGAGGCAACACTTGGTTCCAAAAGGAGAGCGAGTAAGAATAACTCGGGAAACGTTAGAAATATTAAATAATGGTGGCCATCGTATTCTATCTAAAATAGATGATGAAACTTGGGTAGTTCATCTAATTAATCTTAAAATGATCTATTAAAGACCTCTTTAAGATTTTACTGTATTTTTAATACCTAACGAGCCAACGTTGATTGAAAATTTTAATGATTTTCAGTTTTTCTCAAATAAAGCGGAAATTTGGCAACAATGGTCAATTTTCTTGCCGGGTTCTAAATCTTCATGTAATTCTGCCCAACTTTGCTAATTTAACCAACTTTGTATCTCTTATAACAAAGTTATCCATACAACGTAGTGAGATCTTTGCCACCGTGTATACATATACAGGGTATCTGCAAATTATGCGCAAAAGCCTTAGGGGGTTATTCTACTCGATAAATTAATGCTACAAGTTTCTGTAACGTTCTTTTGAAAACTCAAAAATAATGGAGTAATAAGGCCTCAAACTTTGACTTTTTGAATTTTCTTTTTCTTATAATTATTTTTAATATTATATTACATTATTGTGCCAAATTTGATGCAAATGTTTCATTTCCAAAAGGCCTATTCTGCATTTAACCTATGTATGTCTTTTTTATTTGAATTTTTTTAATTTTCTTTGCGTTGATTTAAAGAGAAACAATATTCGTTAGAAAAGGTTCCCTGGTTGCATGACGATAAAATGAACCGTTTTCGAAAAAAAACGTCTGTAAAAGTTCCATCAGGACATTGGACAAATTTATTATTACGTTTACAAAGCATGCCATGGATAAACTGTTACTGTTGTTGATAGTTGTGAATTAAACATTTGTTACTTTCTTAAGCAAGTAGGTAAGATTGGAGAGTTCTGGAACACCACATTTCCAAGGTCCCACATTTTCCAGGTTACCACATGCTCAGGGTTACCACATATCCCGGGTTACACAATAGCAAGGTCATTCCCACGCGCTACTTTCACGGGGTCCCCACATTCTCAAGGTTACCACATACCCAGGGTTACACAATAGCAAGGTCATTCATCTCCGCGCTACTTCGCAACGGTTGCACATTATCAAGGTCGTTTGTGATCGCTAACTACTGCATCTGTATCTCACCTCTTCAAGGTCATCTCAATTGACATGGACGTGGTATAAGTAATTGAATGTAAGTGCATTGTGGTGCTCAGCGTAGATGATCCTGTAGCGGATTGTCAGATGATTACCATCTGTTTGTTCTTACCCCGTACATAAAGCATTCAACTGTTCTTCAAGAGATGTCTCCGTAATCACGACATCATAATTTAAAATGTATGGTACTACTGTGGTTAGTTGTAAAAAAACAAAAGTGTAATTAAAAAAGTTAGAATGGACAGAGTACATACTGTGAATGTGCGATGATCCCAGCTGATAACGTGATGAACATAAAAGAGCCAGTGCCACCACGCGATGATTAGGAATGCAGAGTTGCTCTGGGCAGCGCTCTCCCCCGAAGCCATCGATCTCTTGATGTTATATACAGTTGGCAGTGTAGTCCGGTCAAGAGTCATCGGTATGTGGATCGTCCAAAACCAGTTGACCTGTTCATTCATGTCGACATCATGGTTTCCGTCATCCCCGTGGTCCTTCCTGAGTGGTGTCAATGTTATCTAGAGCCCTGCCAAAGTCATTGTCGTCGTCCTGTATGTTATAGATCAGTTCCTGTGCACTGATTTGTTCTACAACACCGGATAAGTCATGAGCGCTGTTCTCGAGACTTTGTAGGTTGTTTGTGAGAGTGTCCATTAAGTTGTCGTCATTGCTGCTTCTACAGCGATTATTTCATTACAAATGTCAGCAGGTCAGTAGGCGTTGTAATCGTAGTGCGGCATTGTTGTAATCGTCAGAATCGTAACTGTAGGCAGGGTCCATGTCAACGTCAGAGTCGTACTCACCGGTGTTGAGGTATTCGTTTCCATCGCAGGAGGAACATACTCCCTCAACACTGGTTGATAAGCTGATGAAGTCAGCACTGTCATTGTTATGGTCATCTATACCAAAAGTTACAGTAGTGTCAATGTCTTTGTCTTCGTCACTGATAGTGATGACTTCAACGTTAGTTAAGTTAAGTACTATTGTGTCGGCATCAAGATTGTAGTATTGTAGAGCATCCAGGACTACGGTCGTCATCTCATAGATTTCGTCGTCACTGGTTTGGGCGCCCACGTCAATAGAAGAGGAATAATAGAGGAATGTAGACTACTTATATATATATATATATATATATATATATAAATTGTAATGTTTATTTATTATTTATTAAATTATGATTATGATTACGGATCTCAATGGGGAAAGGGTTCAAATTTAATGTTGTATGTAATAATGAAAGAAGTTATTTATTTTTATTTTAAATGTTATTATTACCAAACTAGCTCAGGGATCTCAATGGGGATAGGGTTCTAGGATTTAGTTGAAGATAATAAATTTTTGTATAAGAAATATCCTATACTAAATTGAATTTGACGTATAAAATTTGTTCTGAATATGTTTTGCTTTCTAACGCATGCGTTACTGACTTTAAGTGAAAATAATTAAAACTGTCAAAAATGTCAAATAATTAAGAAATTTTAATGTTTGATCAAAATGTGAAAATTTAGAAAAGAAATGATTTGCTTCACAGGTGTTTACACAGGTAAATAATTGAAATTCTTAATTAATAACATAAAACAAATATAGATTGCAGGAAAATACCAATAACAGGGTTATAAAAAATTTTAAAACTCACAGATACTATCCTTCCTGTCGATTGAAAGATGTCTTCAAACTTCAGCTGGAGGCAGGCAATGTTCACTCGGATGTTGTTGTTACGAATATCTAACTGCTATCTCGGTTCTCGAAGACACCAACCTCCAATCTTCAAGATGTTTTCCTTCCAAAAACGGCAACCTCCAAACACTTATTTACTATGGTAACTTTTATTAAAAATGGTTTTAAATCTTTATGACTGATTTCGTTTAAAATGTATTATTAGTATCCAAGATTTTTATTAACACAATTTTATTTTAGTTACCGAAAATATAATATTTATTTAAGAGGAATTGTCCGGATAAATAAAACAACTTTTCACCAAATAAAATGGAATTTAATTTGGTATTTCAGAATTATTTTAAATCGGAAAACATGAAAACAAATTTTCACAAAATCGTGACATCAATTAATCGTACAGCAATAATTTATTAACAACGACAGGTATCGGTGACCGAACTATTTAAATTTTGACCGAAGTTATAAAAACAAGTGCTCTCGAAATTATTCGTACCGTAAATTTTCTCAACGAAAATAAATTAGGTTATGTAAACACTAAATTAGCAACACTGTTTTAATCTTTTCACTTTTTGAACAAAAACTGGAGAGAGTGTGACTTCCTGAGCTCTTGCTTTTATAGGTTTCTGGTTGCTACAGAAATTTCAATTTTTTTACAGCCATATTGCAAAATTTACAATGAATGTGATTGGCTAATCAAAATTAAGAATTGTACAAAAATGGAATTTTGGCCGTAACTTTCTTATACATGGTCGGAAATGAAATTTAAAACAGAAATGAAAACTATGTGAAATTTCGAATAAAAGGACACCGAATAAGCAATAAATCCTACCACTAATAAACGAAACAACTTAATCTAATCAAAATAAGCTACTAACTATACACCCTTACAAGCTACACTAAAATTACTTGCGAAAATGGAATTCTGAGGACAATTTACATAAGAAAACATATCTTTTTAAATTCAAAACATTTACTTTAATGAAAATTTTAAGTTTTTGTAAATTTGTCTAGAAATCAACTTAGATTTAGCAAAATTTTGCGGATAAAAACGCTGTATCCTTATAAAAACTTATTTATATTGTGAAAGAACATCTATTATTTGCTTTAAGAGCAAAAACTAAATCTAATAATATGGAAAAAGTATAAAATTATGTGAAAAATCTAAAATTTACAACGTAACCATACTTAAATTTTAAATATGAAATAAATTCATATTAAAAAATGTTTTTAGCACTTAAAATGTTATGTTTAAGGTTTGTACAACTTGTCTTTATTGTTCACACTACTTATTTGCAATGCATAATGTTATTTAATCTTGCATTGAAAAAGTCTCATCGTCTAACACTGTTTTGGGATTTTTACACTATAAATTGTACGGCACTATAAATGTTTGTATGCCAAAATGTTCTAAATGTCTTTCTTCTTGTGAATCATTTATTATAAATTTTGTCACTAATTCACTAACAAAAATGTGTGCGAAAATTGTCTATACTATCCATATTATAACCCATTTAACTAAATTTTTGTATTTCCTGCTTTTAAAACTAAACATACCTTATCCCTAACATAATCCTAACTACATAGTCCATGTTTAAACACCTGTGAAATGTCTACTTGCCAAATTACCTTTGAAAAATTGAATTTTATGTAAAATTGCACTACTAAAATGACTCTACGAAAATGGTGATATTTAACATCTTTGACAATTTTGGTAGCAACAAATTGCTTTTTATGATGAAACCAAACTTAGCAAATGATATTCAGATCAATTTATACCAAATAAATTTATTTTAAACACATCGTGAACCATATTTATGTAAAATTGTGTCTCGCACTTGTATCGAGCTAGAAATTACCCCTTTTTATGACCCAAATGTCATGTAAGCTGTCCGATACTTCATTACCTCTTTCTAAACATCTCAAATTCAATTTAAGAATGAAGATATTTTTGTACAAGAAAATATTAAGTTCTTTAATTGACCTACCTATTAAAATTAAATTTTGAAATAAGAATAACTTATAGAAGCATGAAAATTTTAGATTCATCTAGGCACCTCAATTTTATGTACATATTTACTTGCTACGCTAGGTTCTTCATTTATCAACACCAAATTTTCTTGTATAATGTTTATAACTTCTTGCTTGTAACCAATGTGATTGATATCGAATTGCTCATCCTTTATAATTCTTTCCACCTTCAAATACTGGATATGCGGTTTATATAAATTTAATCTTTTATTGTAGGGCTGTACCCAGTTTAATTCATCTTTACCAATTCTTATCTTCATATGTTGCGCATCGATAATCAATTTTAATTGCTTAATCAAATCCATTCCGATTATTAACTCCATTTTTAAATTGTTAGTTATAAACCATTGTGTTTGAAAAATCTGTTCCCTACCTTAGCTTCAGTATGTAGCATCCTATTTATAGTGCTAAGCTTCTTATCCGTAGCTGCCATAACTTCTATTTTGTTTATTCTATGATCTCATCTTTAAATAAATCGTTATTCTCTACGATGATCTTTTCCTGTATTAATGAAATTTCTGATCCGGTATCAACTAATCCTAATAAATTTAAATTCTTAATTCTAATGTTAACGAAAGGTAATAAAATGTTTGCAGTTTCTGGTTCTGAATTTTGTTCAATTTCTAAAAATTCCGTAGGATGTTGGTAGTTTGTCTTTACATTGTTGACAAGGAAGCTCGTATTTAAAAATTTTGAACGGTGATCTTGTCAAAGTCCTTTTTGTGTTCTTTTCTTCGTCTTGGGATGCATGTACGATAGCATTGACCCAACTAATCCTTCCACAACTCGGTTCCTCCTTCTCTTCTCGTACCTGGATGTTATTCACCCTCCTATTCTGATCATCCACGATCTCTTGGTATGGCCTTCTATTTTCTTTTGCATATCATTTCTACGATGATCCTTTCCTTCATTCTCTCTATTATTCTGATGTTCCCGTTCATTATCCTTGGCTTGATTGTTGTAATTAAATCTGTTCCTATCGTAGCCATTATTATATCCTCCTCGTCTTTGTTGGAAGTTGTTCCTCTCTTCCCGATCTATAATTGCCTTCCTATTGTTGCCATTTTGGAAATACTCTCTACGATTATCAGCACGATGATATTGATTTTGATAATCTCTCCTGTCATTTCCATAATTCCTATTATAATTGTCTCTCCTATTGTCCTCTCTTTCGTGCCTGTAATTATATTCCTTCTGTCATTTCCATAATTCCTAGGGTTAAATTCTCTCTTTTCGTAACTGTTCTGATGCTGTTCGTATGCATCGTATCTTCTTAAAATTGCAGTAGTGATGTTATATTATCTATATTTTGCAGAATAATGTTTTCTGCCACATTATTCTCCAGTTGCCTTGCTAAATATTGAACTATTTCTTGTTCATTCATCGGTGGTGTGAAGTATCTTGCTATTTGGTATTTCTTCATACATAAATCTCCTCGAAGTGCCATAGTTTTTGTCATACTTCGCCCTTGAAAATTCTTCCCTTATTACATTTTGTTGGACATCACTCCAATATTGTTTGGTAAATAATTCCTTGAAGTGCTTATAATCGGTACATTGCTCTTGTACTAAATTGTACCATAGTTCGGCATTCCTTTAAGCATCTTTCTCACCAAACGCATTCTTTGTTTATTGTCCTTAATGTCATTAAAATATTCTTCTATATTTTTCAAAAATAGCATTGGCGATTCTTGCTTCTTTCCTTCAAATTTATATGGCATCTCTTGATTCCACATGCAATTTTCCCAGCCGATTTGAAAATTTCGAGGTGTTTCACGTTCTTTCAACTCTTCTAGGTCATGATCGTGTATTCTTAGTTTATTGCAAATTTCCCTATCTGTTTCTTGTTCTCATCCTTATTCTTATCCACCTGAAAACATATTTGTTCGTGGATGTCATGTATCCTTCCTACTCTATCATTTATTTCATTAGAAGCCTCTTCTCTTAGACGGGTTTCAGTTCTAATATTCTTGTCCAACTTTCCTATCTTGTCATCTACCTCTTCCTTATTGTCGATAATCGTTCCCCATAACTTATCATTTTCTCGGTGCATGCTGTTGCTTAATTCTTCCTTCGTTTTGTCCATTCTATGCACTAACTTCTCTTATCGTCCTCCCACTTACTCACTTGTCTATCGATACTTTCTTGTAGCCGTCTCATATCCTCCTTCCTTTCTTCCTCTGCTTTTATTCTATTTTCTTCCGCTTCTTTCCTATTTTCTTCAAGCTTGTTAAATTTTCTATCAATATTTTCCTCTGCTTCTTTCCTGTCTTGCTTCCTATTTTCTTCCAGCTTGTTAAATTTAACATCAATATTTTCTTCTGCTTTTATTCTATTTTCTTCTGCTTCTTTCTTGTCTTGCTTTCTACTTTCTTCGGCTCTCATTAACATGGCGATTATCATGTCCACGTCTAAGCTTTTGCTTTCTCTCACTGGACTTCCCCCTTCTTGTTGTGTTTCAACATCCTTTTCAATATCCTCCATCTTTGTAACTAGATCCTGTCTTCGCTCTTTTACCTCAATATCTTTAGGTCCGTAAACTTTTCCTGATCTAGTTACCCTACGATCTTGCATTAACTAAATGTACTAACTAAATTTGCCCCTTTTTATGAAAATCCTAACACTAATAAACACAATAAACAATAACAATAACAAATAACAAATAACAATGAACAATGAACGAAAAAATGAAAACTAAATATCTATAAAATTTTTTGTGCTTTTATATCCAAAAACTTCAAACTAAATCGTGCCCACACGTTGCGGTGCCAATAAATTGTAATGTAAATAGTTAATTTATTTGTTAATTTACTATATTCAAATGGGGAAAGGGTTCAAGGATTTAGTTGAAGATAATAAATTTTGTATAAGAAATATCCTATACTAAATTGAATTTGACGTATAAAATTTGCTCTGAATAAGTTTTGCTTTCTAACGCATGCGTTACTGACTTTAAGTGAAAATAATTAAAACTGTCAAAAATGTCAAATAATTAAGAAACTTTAATGTTTGGATCAAAATGTGAAAATTTAGAAAAGGAAATGATTTGCTTGACAGGTGTTTACACAGGTAAATAATTGAAATTCTTAATTAATAACATAAAACAAATATAGATTGCAGGGAAATACCAATAACAGGGTTGTATAAAAAAAATTTTAAAACTCACAGATACAATCCTTCCTGTCGATTGAAGATGTCTTCAAACTTCAGCTGGAGGCAGGCAATGTTCACTCGGATGTTGTTGTTACGAATATCCAACTGCTATCTCGGTTCTCGAAGACACCAACCTCCAATCTTCAAGATGTTTTCTTCCAAAACGGCAACCTCAAACACTTATTTACTATGGTAACTTTTATTAAAATGGTTTTAAATCTTTATGACTGATTTCGTTTAAAATGTATTATTAGTATCCAAGATTTTTATTAACACAATTTTATTTTAGTTACCGAAAATATAATATTTATTTAAGAGGAATTGTCCGGATAAATAAAACAACTTTTCACCAAATAAAAATGGAATTTAATTTGGTATTTCAGAATTATTTTAAATCGGAAAACATGAAAACAAATTTTCACAAAATCGTGACATCAATTAATCGTACAGCAATAATTTATTAACAACGACAGGTATCGGTGACCGAACTATTTAAATTTTGACCGAAGTTATAAAACAAGTGCTCTCGAAATTATTCGTACCGTAAACTTTCTCGACGAAAATAAATTAGGTTATGTAAACACTAAATTAGCAACACTGTTTTAATCTTTTCACTTTTTGAACAAAAACTGGAGAGAGAGTGACTTCCTGAGCTCTTGCTTTTATAGGTTTCTGGTTGCTACAGAAATTTCAATTTTTTTACAGCCATATTGCAAAATTTACAATGAATGTGATTGGCTAATCAAAATTAAGAATTGTACAAAAATGGAATTTTGGCCGTAACTTTCTTATACATGGTCGGAAATGAAATTTAAAAACAGAAATGAAAACTATGTGAAATTTCGAATAAAAGGACACCGAATAAGCAATAAATCCTACCACTAATAAACGAAACAACTTAATCTAATCAAAATAAGCTACTAACTATACACTTACAAGCTACACTAAAATTACTTGCGAAAATGGAATTCTGAGGACAATTTACATAAGAAAACATATCTTTTTAAATTCAAAACATTTAATTTAATGAAAATTTTAAGTTTTTGTAAATTTGTCTAGAAATCAACTTAGATTTAGCAAAATTTTGCGGATAAAACGCTGTATCCTTATAAAAACTTATTTATATTGTGAAAGAACATCTATTATTTGCTTTAAGAGCAAAAACTAAATCTAATAATATGGAAAAAGTATAAAATTATGTGAAAAATCTAAAATTTACAACGTAACCATACTTAAATTTTAAATATGAAATAAATTCATATTAAAAAATGTTTTTAGCACTTAAAATGTTATGTTTAAGGTTTGTACAACTTGTCTTTATTGTTCACACTACTTATTTGCAATGCATAATGTTATTTAGTCTTGCATTGAAAAAGTCTCATCGTCTAACACTGTTTTGGGATTTTTACACTATAAATTGTACGGCACTATAAATGTTTGTATGCCAAAATGTTCTAAATGTCTTTCTTCTTGTGAATCATTTATTATAAGTTTTGTCACTAATTCACTAACAAAAATGTGGAAAATTGTCTATACTATCCATATTATAACCCTTTTAACTAAATTTTTGTATTTCCTGCTTTTAAAAACTAAACATACCTTATCCCTAACATAATCCTAACTACATAGTCCATGTTTAAACACCTGTGAAATGTCTACTTGCCAAATTACCTTTGAAAAATTGAATTTTATTGTAAAATTGCACTACTAAAATGACTCTACGAAAATGGTGATATTTAACATCTTTGACAATTTTGGTAGCAACAAATTGCTTTTTATGATGAAACCAAACTTAGCAAATGATATTCAGATCAATTTATACCAAATAAATTTATTTTAAACACATCGTGAACCATATTTATGTAAAATTGTGTCTCGCACTTGTATCGAGCCAGAAATTACCCCTTTTTATGACCCAAATGTCATGTAAGCTGTCCGATACTTCCATTACCTCTTTCTAAACATCTCAATATATATATATTGAGATGTTAAACAAAATTACCTTCAAGTCCCAGGATGACAAACGGTATCGATTACGTGATACCTGTTCAACATTAACGTAGGGGCATTGGCAAATTCCGCAATTGGAGAACGTTGATCCTTTGAGCCATCTGCTGGAGGTTGCTAGGGAAATATTGCATAATCCAGAGGGTAAAATAATTTGAGTACTGACACTTGCTAGTTTTAGATATGTGTATATATATTATCTCTATAGTGAAATTAATATTAATTTAAGATAGTGTGTAAAAAGATACTGCATTCCAGCTTGGATAGCTAATGTTGCAACTTTTTAGTGAAATTATATTACTGTTATGTAGTACCTCATTATCCAGAGAATATATACAGAATGTGCTCATATTGTGTGATATGTAAAAGAAATAGCATAACATGTATTTACAATTTTTTATTAAAGAAAGTGTGGCAACCTTCACTGCATTACTAAGCCTACAGATAGTATACATTAGACAGAGCGCAGTGACATAATGATTGACAATGATAGTAACAAACTGTTTGCAAAGCAAGAAGAATGGGATGTTCATCAAGTTCAATAACGGGCTGTGTAACAAATTTTCTGATCTAATCCATTTTTTCTCTACCATTGATCTAGATAGTATCTGTTGGTTGAATAAGGCGACTGAGAATTCTTCGAAATTGGTGTGATGGTGCATTAACCAAGTAGCTTGACGGCGACTCTCCGCATCTAACGTATGCCATGGATACGGTGATTTTAAGCATGTAGTGGGCGACTTGTGTTCCATTAAAAATTGCGAGTTCTTTCGGTATAAAAGCTTTTAAAATTTTAAACCCTTGTACATCGACTATGACGGGCACCGTATTACAGCTATCTTACTGCTTTGGTTAACGCGCTATACGTAACTAAACGATCATGGAGTATAACACAGTATGCTGTCGTATTCGCCGGTGCGTTGACTGCTGTTTCGAATTCTACACGATCAAGCAACGACTACTGACAATCAAAACGAACCGTCATGTAAAAATCGTAAGACTAAATGACCGCAATTGCATGTATTGAAGTTTTGAATCTTGGTAAAGTTATAGTCAATCGTGTTTCTGGTACTACCACTTTTAAAGTGGTTAATTAATTCTAAGGGTGGCTTAATATGTCCTATGCTATCAAAATATGTAATATGTCCATTACGCTTGATGTAAACGGTACAGTGTGTTCCCTTGTTATTTTGTTCATCCAGAATCACGATACCACATTCAGTCGTATGGATTCGTGTTGATAACTTATCTCGCATATATATATATATATATATATATATATATATATATATATATATATATATATATATAGCTCAACGTTGCTTAAGGCGTGACGTGGTAGCTTCAGTGCGAGTTTTGTAATACGGTTGCAGATATAAGCCTAAACCACGCTTATGTGGTTTTATATATAAATCTTTTCCTAAAGCAGCTGATTCCATTGCTTGAGTGTGTCGTTTGGTTTCTTCAAACGTTTTTGACGCGGTTTTTGCGTCAGTAACCGCTTTTGCAACTGCGGCTGCACCTCCTACCAAAGAACCTAAAGCTCCTAATGCTGCAAACAGAGGAAAAAGAGGTATGAATCCCCCACGTTTTAGTATTGGTAATATTCTGCTCTTGGGTGTAAAGATTTTTTATGTTTTAAAACGTTTAAGGCTTGTTGTACCGTAGATCTTAACGATGACCGAAGTTTACCACCAACACTACGTCGCGCTAGAAGAGTGCTTTGTTAAACGAAATCAGTCTGTTTCTGTGAGAACGCTTCCTCGTCGTGATTTACCTCCCATTCCCATTGCTTTTTTCCTTTCATTACACCGACTATGGTTAATGCATCTGATCTTTCTCTAAAGGTAGCGTTTGAGAAACGAAATCTATTCCAAGCTTTTTGTTGCAAAGTTTTATCAGGATGCGAAAAGCGAAAGTAATAAAGTAAGATATATTCTTATAAAACTGTTACTATATTCATTTAATTTCATTGTTACAACGACCATCACTATATACTACTACATATCCAGCACTGATGCCAATAGACAAATTTGGTGAACACCATCATCAAATGACAATATATAAATTTGGCAAACATTGTTCATCATACTGGTGATCTTCATTATGAAAATTTCATTTCTTTCTCTGGAACAGACATTAAGAAGAGAATCAGTATTCCTACTGGTGTAGTTGATATATATATATATATATATATATATATATATATATATATATATATATATATATATATATATATGTTTCTATTTAGATTTCAAGTATTCATGTTTAATAAGAATTTTCTTTAAATTTGTAATTAAACGTAATATTCAACGTTTCGAACGTCTTTGTTTTTGTCAAGAATTTATTTAATAAATTCTTGACAAAGGGAACAAGAATTTATTAAATAAATTCTTGACAAAGGTAACAAAGAACGTTCCCGAAACGTTGAATTAATTTTTACGTTTAATTATACAAGTTTTAAAGAAAAATTGTCTTATTTAAATATATATATATATATATATATATATATATATATATATATTTCCCTGTAACGAGGGCACCGTAGTGTATTGCAAGTGGAGTCATCCAGGTCTCGAGCTTAACATATATCATAAAAAGTTCGCACTGGCAAGCGAAGTAATTGGTCACACTATAAATAGAAATGTTGCAATTAAAGTGATTATACCAGAGTTTGCACAATTTGCAACTGTGATGATGTTCCACGTAGAGATCGTAGTAAAATCGAAAGCGATAAAATGTGTAAAGCTGATGAAGAACTGCACAAACCAGTAAGAAGAAATTATCCGCGGCGTTGTATGGTACTTAAAGGTTTAAATGATCTGTTTCAAGCTAATTTAGTAGAAATGATACCTTATGCTCGGGTAAATAAAGGATTTCGATACATTTTAGTAATAATAAATGTATTTTCTAAATATGTCTGGGCTTATCCCATCAAACGCAAGAATGGTAAACTAGTTGCAGATGTAATGAATAAACTTTTGCCTGGTTTGCAAAGGACGCCTACACATATACAAACTGACATAGGAAGATATTTCTTTAAGGTCTTCTATTAAGCGTTTCATACAACAAATGCACTCTACACCATCGTAATGCGATTCAAAGTATTTATCACAAAGACTTATTCCACTACGGTACTTATAAACTAGATTATCTAAATAGTCATCACTAAACGTACTCTTTCCATACACTTTAGCAACAAATTCTAATGATTGAAATTGGCTATTAGTCTTTGCATTGCACTAACACAATCTTAACGCCACATATTGACTAAAGTCTATTATTATCCTTATTCTCTATATGCTCGTTACCCCCACTTTTTACTTTACAGCTTTGGCAATTTCTACATCTATATTCATTTTCTCCTTGTCAAATTCTGTAATTTTTATAACACATGCTACATTGACATCAAATATATCTTGCAATGAAGCTATTAACCTGTGTATGTCAACATCAGGCATTTCCGCTGCCGTATTTTTTATTTTACTGTAAAATGCCGGAAAATCCATAGTAGGTACTAGATCCAATCGGTTACTTACTACCTTAAGAAGTCTCCATAACTATTCTATAGACTCTCATCCTAAATAGATTTCTGATTCTTCACAATTACAGATGCATATAACTTTCTTCTTGCTAATAGTATCATACGATGCAGTTTTCGAGTCCATCTTTGTAGGTGGCCATGACCCTTCTGGTGTGTATATATAATTTGTAATTACCCCTTGATTATACATAAGTATGTGCCATTCCCGCTTATCAAACACCACTCCATTACTCTTGGATTCACCAAGTTTCATAACTGGTTCAAAATTAAAATGGAGTGACAGACCGACTCTAACATACTTCGATTTACTTTTATTTAAAAAATACTGCACATTGTTAATTAAATATCACATCCACTTGAATTTATAACACTCCCAACCTTCGCCTTTTCTACAGCTTGACGTAATATGTTCTCCATTATATGCAGTACTGTCTTCTCTGTATTTATATCCTACCTTCCCCTCTATATTAATCGTCAAGGATACCTACGGGACCTCGACACCCATACTACAAGTTATGCCCGCGAACCCACCATTTTAAGGACGTGACTACGCCAACATCTGTGAAGATTACACTTGCGATCTCGGCCGCCCCACCGTTTCAAGATTTTCTTTCAATGCTTTGTCCAAGGTTACTTCTCCTTCCACTCCATTTCACTGCAGTATCACGAGGTCATCCACTTATTCAACAAGGTTGCCTTTACAAGGTCACTTTGTAGTTTAAAAGTAGGGATACATATACCAACGTGCAATTTCCAACAGATTCAGTATGTCAGATATCCCTGTAAAAGACAATTTGGACTCTGGGGAGTGTACCAACCATTATCACTGTTTAATCCAAGTGCGCAGAGAACATGTGACTGATACCAAACTGGGTTCAGTTTGAAAAAAGAAACTACTACCTTCTACGACAATAGAAGCGCAAAGGAATATATATGGTTTGCCAACTTGGATTAACGTATTCGGTACTTCCACCGTACTGTATTCATGGTTAATTTGGGATATTATTCACACAGATTTGCCCTCACACTCGGTATCATCTTGTTGGTCATATACATCCATACTATGACTGCTACAGAGCATTAAAACAAGTAAATACCGAATTATTAACCACCATACATATATGGATCGATGGGTTGCACTGTACCACATGTCACACCAAGAACACTGGTGCTCATCGTGTAGAACAGCCCTAACAATGTTACACGAGGTATATGAGGACGATTCATGGATAATTTGCGATGAAGTTTACTATTTGGACAATTAATGTTTTTATAATGTATCTATTGTGTATAATAAGTTATTTCATGTTAGTAGATTACTGTGTTTTACGGTGAGAACATGAGTGACACGCCACCAAACTATTATTATCTTCAGTATTACAGTTGTTTCAATAAACGTTTACTAACGTATCGAGCATGGTCTAGAGTTGACTCATCTTCATCGCTTGCTGCAGCAGGGTTCATTTCCACATCTTTCGACGACACAGTTGAATGCTTCATGTGCGGAGTTAGAATAAACCAATGGCAACCATTTGACAATCCGTTACAGGAACACCTACGATGGGCACCACACTGCACGTACGTTCAATTACTTGCACCACGTCCACGCAGGTGTAATGAAACAGGAGTGGAAAGGACCTTTCGGACTTGTACTAAATCAAAATGTTTTATTCCTAAAGCAAATCACATATCTGAATAATAATTTTATTACATTTGTACGTGTCTTTGAAATAAATATATTAACATATCATTTTCTTTTTTTCTTTTGTGTGTAGTGTTAGCGCTAGAAGTATGGGTGTGGTACGAGAGGAGCGTAAAACAAAATTGAGATGACTTTGCTATTGTGTAACCCTAGGCATGTGGTAACCTTGATCATGTGGGGACCGTGAGAATGTCAATACCTTGAAAATGTGGCGTTCCAGAACTCTCCAATCTTACCTAATTAAGCAATTCTTATGTTTTATCCAGTGGCGCGACAACTTTGTCGAGCGCCGTCGAGCAAAAACAAAAAGTGCGCTCTAAATACATTGTTATAAAAAAATTAACAAACATTTTTCAAGTTAAAATCATACGAATACTTATCGAAATGATTAAAACTGTTAATAGAAATGAATTAACATGAGGATGTTAGATCATGGATAAAATGATTTTAAAATAACATTATACAGTAATTTTAAATTTTAGAAATTTTATTCATAAATGCAAAAATTTTAAACAAAATTATTGGAACATTAAACATATTTTAACAGAACTGGAATTACGCGCTTTGTTTTTTGGAAAATTGTTGTATTAACGTTTCAATGTCTAACTCCTGAGTTAAAGTAGACTCGATTAAAATGATGGCAAGGTTTTCCAATCGTTCTTGTACCATAGTAGAACCTAAATCGTTTTTAATTTCGAAAACCATCTTGCCGTTGTGACTATGGAAACTGGCATTGTCAATAAAATTCGTAATGCCATAAAAATGTTTGGGTAACAATAATGTAAATAATTGGCTACAATGTAATTTAGGGTAATTCTGCAAAAACTGCAATTCTTGCATAAGCTCTATACCATTTATATCAAATTCATTTCGATTTGAATCACTTAATATACCCTCAAGTTTTGTGCAAAACTCTAGCTGTTCCGATTCAGAGTGACTGTTAAATTCGGAAATATTCCATAAAAATTTGAAAATTGCCGAAAACAGGCCGAATCTATCGGTACAAGATGTTGTAGTAATATCTATCAAACTAAAAGACAATGTACTTTAAATTTTAATTCTTCATTTTGTATTGGTTCATCGTCACCTTCGTAACTAAATTGTTTTGTAACTTTTTGAGGTCTTAAAACGCCTTCATCTTTAAATTTTGGATCGAGATCTAATAAAATGCGACTTTTCCAGCTTCTTCTAATAAATCATTAAAACTGTTATCTGAACGACGGTTTTAAAAAATTAATTAAATTACTTAAACCAGCACACGCTTTGACATTATTAAAATTTTGAGTTTGTAACATTTTGGACACTATATTAACTTTGCTTAATATATTAAACCATAAAATCATCATGCATACAAATTAAAATTTTTTACCTTTTTGGCTACATTTTTTACAGGAATTTCAAAAAGAACATCGTATATTTCGCCTAGTTGATACCTTAAAGGTGTTACAGCATCAATTCGACTCGTCCATCTGGTATCTGACAATAGCTTTTAAATCAAATTTGATATATGTTCTTCAAAATCGCCCAATGATGTTTGAAGCAGAGAAAAAGTTACAAAGTTCTTGAACCACAGAAAAAAATGTACAAATAATGTTTTCGACTTTGCGCCATCGTTAACGACAGGGTACAAAAAATGTTTTGGATTGATATTTAAATTTTTTTTTTGTAAACCATTATGCTTACCTTTCATGTTTTCCCCGTTATCGTAGTTTTGTCCGCGTAAATTAAAAATATATAATCAATAATTTTCTAACATCGATAACAAAAAAATTGTTAAACCTTCACCGGTAACTTCAGTAACAGAACAAACAGTTAGGAAGTGTTCTTCAATACTAATTCCCGAATCCTTTAATTTGACGAATCTGATACATAATGAAATCAGTTCTTGGTGGGTGACAACGGATATACAGGTTGTCCCATTTTCGTATGTTTTACGAGGTATCTCGCTTATTTTTTAGGTTAGAACCTTGCGGTTTCCGCGACACCGTGCTATTTTTTAATGAAACCAAAGATACACTAATCAAATTTGCCACAGGCATCTTAGTTTGTGTGCTACAGGGTGATTTTGGAAAAATTGCATTTTCAGTCATCCCCTGTATGACATATTAAAAAAGTAAAAACTGATATTTGTCGATTTTTTTTACGTAGAATCCAGTGGCGATACTCAGATTTTCTTTAGAGGTCACAGTTTTTGAGATATTGACATAACCTACTTTTTTTTATGGAATACCCTATACATTTTTTTAAATCCCTTTCCCCTTGCCAAGAGCTTTTCAAAAATATAGCATAGTCTATATTTATTTTTATAAATAACATAACAAAATGATTTTTTTCTATAATTTACATTGATAATAGTGGATAGTCGTGGGTAACCATGGTAACGCAAAAAACAAAATAATTAACGTTCTGCCATTACTTAGGTATTTGATTTTTGAAGTTTCTGCTTCTCTCAAATTATTCCTGGTTACATTTTCTCAAATTTAGTGCTGATATTTATTGTTATTCGTTGTTTTAGTTTATTGTATCGTTCTTGTTCTTGTTGTTGTTGTTGTTGTTTAATTATTTTTTAATATGGCTCGAAACCAAAAATTTGAAAACTTTGAGAAATATGATATGAATACCTGCTTCATATTATCTAATGAAAACGCTGACCAGGCTTTAGAACTGAACAGGTCAGTTACTCTTTACCTTAGAATTTGTATTTATTTTATATACAGTAAACTCCCGATTATCCGAGGAGTTGACCGGCGCGGGTACCGCGTATAAGCGAATTTTGCGGATAATCCGAAAAATCGCCGGTAGTAGACGCAAAATAGCCAATAGTGGTTAAAAATGGCTGAAGGTACTAAAAAACAACCAAAAGGTGTTTTAAATCAGATTATGTTACAATAAAAGAACGTACAGTAATTACAATTGCAAATAATGTACGCTTAATGTGTGATTTCACATAAAAAACTACGTTATGTACAGTGCTTAGAGGACTTTTTGATTCTGATCACTTTAACAAGCGACAGTATATATTTAGAAAACATATTACATCGCCTTAATACTGTATTTTCAATCTATTTTAAAGTTTTGAAACTTATTTTAATGTAGTTTACCGTTTTTTAAATGTAAATTTTTTTACTGTCAACGCCGCGGATAATCCGCAAAGCGGATAAACCACTCACGGATAATCGAGAGTTTACTGTACTTATTTTGTCATATAGATATCCCGAAAGAGGACAACCCGACAGAAGAATATTTCAAAAATTAAAATTTAATCTTTGCCAACATGGATGTTTTGACAATCCTCGACCCCGAGTTTACAACAAAGAGAACGAAGAATCAGAGATCAACGTTTTAGCAGTTGTTCAAGCCACTCCTGAAACCTCGTGCAGAAAAATAGATGAAGAGACCGGTGTGTCTAAAACAACAGTGCAAAGGATTTTTAAAAAACATAAATTCAAACCCTACAAGTATAAACTTGTTCATCACCTGCATCCTGGTGATGCTGGACGTAGATTGGAGTTCAGCAATTGGTTTATAAATATGAAAACTCAGGACAATAATTTTGAAAAAAAAATAATTTGGTCAGACGAGGCACATTTCACAAGTTCGGGAATTCTTACTAGGCACCACTCGCGGTTTTGCAGTCAAGAAAACACCCACGTGATTTCTCCTAGAGAGCGTCAAGGCAAGTTTGGATTTAATGTCTCCTGCTTTATTTTTAACCGAAAAATAGTTTACAAGATTTATGAAGAAAACCTAAACTCTAATGGGTACTTACAAATTCTACAAGAAAAAACTATGAACATTTTAGAAGATATTCCACTGGCTCAACTGAACGATATATTCTTCCAGCAGGATGGGGCTTCAGCCCACAATGCTAGAATAATACAAAACTGGCTAAATGAACGTTTTCCCAGGAGATGGATTGGAACAAATGGACCTGCTCGATGGCCACCACGATCACTGGATCTCTCGGTTTTGGGTTTTTTTTTGTGGGGGTATTTAAAGAATAAAATTTATTCAAGGCAATATGCCAACATGTAACAATTAAAAATTGCAACGGAAAATGCTTTTGCAAAATTACGAAGATAATTCATTTATTTTGGAAAATGCTATTAAAAGAATTTATAAACTTTGTGAAACTTGTAGGAGACATAATGGCCTGCAATTTGAACAATATTTGTGATTAATTAATTATTTTGTTTTTTATCAATGTAAATTATAGAAAAAAATCATTTTGTCACGTTATTTATAAAAATAAATATAAACTATGCTATATTTTTGAAAGTAGGTTATGTCAATATCTCAAAAAATTGTGACATCTAGAGAATATCTGTGTATCGCCACTGGATTCTACGTAAAAAAATCTACAAATATCAGTTTTTACTTTTTTAATATGTCTGACAATAACAGAGTTACAGGGGATGACTGAAAATGCAATTTTTCCAAAATCACCCTGTAGCACAAAAACTAAGATGGCTATGGCAAATTTGATTAGTCTTTGGTTTCATTAAAAAGTAGTACGGTGTCGCGAAAACCGCAAGGTTCTAACCTAAAAAATAAGCGAGATACCCCGTAAACATACGAAAATAGGACAACTTGTACAGTCGAAGACGATAGAAAAATATTTAGCTCATGGTTTTGAATTTAGTCCCCAAGATAATAAGGTATATTTTTGTGCGTTTTCATTTGAGACCGGTTTGACATGTTGAGACATAATAGGATCGAAATTTGCCACCATTTCGATACATTTCAAAAAGTTGCCATTATTTTTTTCATATAATTTATTAGTAGTATCTCGAAAGGCAAGTTCTGTTCAGACGTATAAAAAATACGCTCAATTATTATTAATCTATAGTTTTAGTCTTTTTCATTCGATTTAAAAGATCTGTTCATTACTTAAAATTCTGGAAATGGAATTTACTTTTTTCGTGGTAACTTAAAGGCCAATCATTAAACCCATTGTCGTTACTTAATTTTATAGTTTTCCCAGAATTTGCAACATTAAAGATTTTGCAATAAAAACAATACACAGAATTATTTTCTTTAGAATATGACAACCATTCTCGTTTAACTTTTTCATTATTATGTAAAATTCTAGTAAAATACGTGTCAGAAAACTTACGATTTGTCTTTAGGGTAAATCTGATTTTTAATCTAATAACAAATGACCTGGTCTATGATCTACCAACAATTGAACATGATGAGGAAATTAAACTTTTGGCCATAACCCGGGATCCTCAGAAGGTGGCAAAGATTTCTGTTCGCCATCATCAAGTTTACAATCTTCGCTAGCAGTTGATTGTAGATGAATATTGACACTGCCTTCAAATTCCTTCTCCAGCAGCTCTTCATCAGTAGTTGAGCATACTGTAGGAATCCAGAAATCGGCCGCCATTTGGTACAATTTCTAATTCCGATGTTGATAAATGGTTGGTTTTTGAAAAAACGTTATTTTTGCATTAGTTTTCTTTTCGTTTTCGTTCGTTTCATAAGTTTTCATATCCGGAAAGTTCCTTTTTCATTTTTTCCTCTTAGATATCTATATATAAATCGAAATTAATTCGCTTCATATTTTATTAATTGCAAAAATAAGTCAATCGTGAAAATTAATGAAGAAGAAAACGGTTTAAATATTTCTGAGGTCGCGGCAAAACTTTAAAGTAGTTGCTTTAAAACAAGATGTGTAACAATTAAAATATTTAATGCTTAAACTTGAAAAAAAAATTAATTATAAACAGTTACTTTTCCACCAAATTGATTACAAAACTTATTTAACTTACCTTAGACAGAAGCTTTTAAGTAATCAATTCGAACTAATAACTAACTAAGTAATAAGCGATTAAACGAATACAAAATTTACTAGGTAAATAAATATCACTATTAAAATTATTTCTTTTTAACTATTTATCAAACGGTATGATAGTATAATAAATATTAGCAACTCCATCAAGTAGGACGTACAAGTCACAAAATGCAAGTTACACATAAATAATTGTATACTCGTTAAAATGCAAGTTGAAACGCAACACGACAAATGACTAAGCCTTTATTATGAATAATAAAGCATGATTTATCTATGTTTATTATTATTTTTTTTTAACAATATATATATATATATATATATATATATATATATAAACATAAGTTTGACCAGCACTGTGTACTTGAAAACTAATGTTAAAATAAGCATCTCATAGCTGTATAATTTTTGTATTCACATTTCATCTTACCACTTGCACCAGCGGAACTATTGAAGAATTAGCCACTAAATGGACACCCAGTATATGATGTATTAACGGATCACACTTATTTTTCTGCTTACTGGTTCATAGAACGGTAAGTAATCACCTACTCGTCATGTTTGCTTTTAACAACCTAAGTAACCAATTGTGAAGGGTATAGTGAACCTACCGATCTAACTCATGGTAAATTGACAAACATGACTGATTGGACGAAATAGTTGCTTGTATCACTTGGCTCGAAATTTTGCTCATATTTGCAAAACTACCATTTCTGGGCGTGTAGTACAATTTCTTTTTTGTGCTGACGTTATTAATTGATTAAAAATATGAGTGAAAATTTGTTTATTGACACAATCTTAAGTTATGTTGGCAGCACTGAGCATCAACGTGTCAAACGGATTTAATTAGTGATGGGCACAATCGAATGATTTCAACAATCGACACTTCACCTCTCGAGTGAAGTTTACAATTGAATGATCATTCGTATGATTTCATTTCGAAAAATTATTTCACTTAGGCCAATCTCTCGTTTTTCAGGAGAGCACGAGTTCGCAAATCTAGCATTGACAAATCGGCTCGGTACAATTGACAATTGCCATAGATGTATGTGGGATAACCTAATCGCTTATTCCGCTGCAAGTGCGGTTACCGCTAAAGGAGTCTGCGTTGGTAAAGCCATACATAAATAATTTTTATGATACCTAATAAAACTGTTTTATCAAGGTGGTTGCAATTTTTTTTCTCCCTTATCCTTCCCCTTTCATTTGCGCTAAGTTTAGTTTCACTGACGTCAAATCAATCGTGCAACAAGTCGATTTCGAAAATTTAAATTTGTCGCGTATTGGTAATAAAAAATCTATACTTTGGGAGTTTTTTTTTATAAAACCAATGGATCAGTCTAATGTGGAATGTAAGCTGTGCAAGAAACGGTTTCTTTCCATTTTGTATATAACATTTGTTTAGTCATTTATACTGAATCTGACATCTAATTTAAGAATTCGTTTAGAATTGTGCCACGTAGCCTTTCAAACATTAAAACTTGAATAAGAATTATTTTTAATGTTCGTTGATGACGAACGATTGAATAAAATTTAAATAAATTGAAATGCGCGCTTTGGTATTTCTAAACTAAATACGGCGCAAGCAAAAATAACCCGTATGGCAGGTAACAAAACGTGCGATAGGTTTGTAAGTAATCTATATGTGGCGTTACCGACTCCGACCGAAGCTGCAGTGTGCTAATAATTCGATCTTATCTCTGAAGGCTAGAAGCGCGAGGAAAGTAGAACGAATTAATGCGATGATGAGTGACACGACGGAGTGAGTGTTGATTTCGGTCAACAAACCATTCGAATGATTTTCGCATAACCACTCGAAATATCTGAGATATCCATACAATCGAATGATCGATTATTTTTCATTCGAGAGGTCGCATCACTAGATTTAATATGTATGACAGCTATTAGCAAAAGTTTAGATAGGAAAAATCAGTAGCAAACTAAAAATTTGACGTTTTTTGGTTTAAGCCAGAAACGATGAGTTTCTGGATTAGAAAATCAGCTGTCGGGCGGAAGCATAAAAAATAAAATAATGTAAGCAATTTATTGATTTTATAAATACAAATATAGCTATAAAGGAAAAGTATGGTTATATACAATAACAATTGCATTGCAGACTTATAATCCTAAAATCTTTTCATACAAAATTTCTAACTGTACACCATTTTTTGAAATGTTTTTACAAACGATGTTTATTGAAGGCAACGGCTTATAAACACCTCCCTACAATAAAATAGTTACTAACGTTGTTCATTATTGTTACTTAGTTGGTAAATTTGAAGTTCAGTTATTATTAAAATAGCTGAAAGTGTAACTGCCAAACATGTAAAACCATATCCAGGATTTTCAACTGTAATCGTCCTAAAACTGTTTTGTTCAGGTATTTTATCAAAGTCCGAGTGATATCCTTTATCCTTTTCCATAAAAGTAATGTCAAAGGTCGTATTGTTTACTACGTTTTACTAGAAATCATGTGCAAAAATCCAAAACTAAATAACCGGATACTAGAAGTATAAAATTTAGTTATTTTAAAAAGTTATGTTCGAGAATTATACCGTAAGTAAATTTTTTTTAAAGCGAAACTGTGACAAAACAACAGCAATAAAACCAAAGAATGTTAATAAGAGAATATTTATCCATGATTGCACTAAAAAATAATGTTGAGCTTGTAGAGGTCTTTTTCCATCATTTTCGTAAAAGTAACGTTGAGAACGACCAATTACATGAATGTCCGGGGTAGGGCATGGAATCAATCTTTTCTCCGGTATACCAATGCTTGCATCTTTTGTGAATGGAAATCTTGCATATATAAATAAATATTATAAACTTATTTAATAAATCAGACTATTCAGATGGTTTAAATTTGTGAATAAACATACCGTGGCCAATATTTTGGTTTTAGTTTTGGGAGTGGTTTCAAATTTCTTTTTTTGTGCAAAGCAAATAGAGCCCTAAATTGACCTAATGCGTTAATAGCACTCTCCCATGTTCCATAATTTAATGAAGACCCTTTACCGCTTGGCATTATACATGGATTTAGAAAAAATTCTACGGAATTTATAGTTCCTGAAGGACAAAGTTTAATAAACAAATATTCATTTTTATAAAGAACGTGCCTTGGAAATTATCTTCTAGGAAAGCTAAAGGTAGTTCACTATTTAAACTACCGAATGCACATGAACTAACAATATATACTCCTTTTTTTTCTGCTGCCTCATGATATTTCATTTCCATCATTTCTTCAAAATACGATTCTCCAGTTACGTCAACGTAATTAGTGCCAGCCTCGATGCAACTTTTAACCACAACTTCCCCATAAAGATTAAAAGGACCACAACAATTTATAATAGTTTTGGCTTGCTTAGCCATTTCTAATATTGATTTTTCATTTTCAACATTTGCAGTTATAATTGGAACAGAGTCTAAATTATCCACACCTTCAAATCAAAAGTTGAATGTTTAATACACTTTTATTACACTTACCGAGTGATTCAGCAAATTCAACCAAAATTTGTTTCAGCTTCTGTCCAGATCTTCCCGCAATTCCCCATGTTAATCCTTTCCCATACTTTGGACATAATTTATGTAGGTAAGGTAATACGTGTTTACCTGTAAATCCAGTCGCACCGAACACTATAATATCCAATCGATTTTCCATTTTAAACAAACCACTGATCCTAGAAAAATGTATTAATATGTAAGTGTTTTAAAATTTATAGTGTAACAAAACAGCTAATTCATATAGATTAGATAATTTGTAAGTTGCAAGTAGTTATACCCGCAAACTATGGTCATTATCATGCGTAAGTTATCAATATCACTTAATAATTGTAGTTATTAAACGTCAATCTGAAGTGGATATATTAAATAATCTGCGTCTATCTTACATCAATCAAAATTGACCTTGATCTAGGAAAATAAATAGTCGCGGATGTGTATAATTCACAAGTTTCCATAATCAACATTTTACTGCTGGTGACGGTACTAATCTATTCATCTTTACAACCTTTGTTAGTATGGGTACGTAAGTAGAATTCTCTCAGTTACTCTGCGTCAATACGGCCTCAATAGACCAGGCGCGGATCCATAAGGGGGCCATGCCCCTACATTGCAGTGAAAAAATCAAAAATTACATCCCGCTAAACCGCTCAACGCTACAGACACACTGAATTGAATGCAAGGGCACAAAGAGCGGATATTTCTGTGTGGCATAGTAAAAATCTAATAAAATAGTCACACTAATTGAGAATGGAACTACAAGCACCACCAACCTAGCGAATACGAATCAAACCAAAATTACTTAAAAAGTACGAAACTTAGCTATTTATAAATTAATTTTGAAGTAACATGTGATTTGAAACTTTTGTTTATGTATATTAATGTTACTCAATTAAAATGATCACATCGATAATTATCAATAGCACTGACCCAAGCTTTCCGATCTATATAGCAGTAGAGATCTGTGGTCTGACCTTGCCCCTCCACCCAACATTATTTGTCGTAATTTTCTTAGGGGCCGTTCACGGCCCCCCGAACTCGCGTAGTCACCGTCACCAGTCAATTATACACAATACAGGATTCAGAACATAACAATAATAAGAATGATGAGAAGGAACCATACAAATACGTCATTTTTTAAACGCGTCGCATCAGATTCCAATAGCTCAAAGGCTTCAAGCCCAGCGAGTGCGAGTATGAACCCGAACGCTAGCGTCGCCTGTGATAAAATATTAGAACATTCAAATACAACATCTCAAAATACAATTTTTAAACCTGTTCCAACTGATATTTCTAACACGTATACAAGTAATGATGAACAGTTGACTCGTTTCGGCACTAATGATATTGGTTTTTCTGTGGGAAATAATAATTTAACCCATTACCGCCCATTGTACTTATTTGAGTACAGCAGTTAAATTGGCTTAGTAATGCCATCTTTTCTATAATAGTAGCAACTTTTTCATAATTTTTAAGAAATCTAATACCCCTAAACATCAAATCATCTGATACAAGTTTAACTTTTGTTTATTTTCATTAGTTGTTTCATGCCTGGACACGTACCATATTTTAAAGGTGTGCAATCATTTTATTAATTTATGGTAAGTTTTAATTATTAAGTTATTTTGGCAATCAAATAATATTTATTGAAACCAAAGGAGTTAAATAAAAGGTGTAAGTATGTAAATATCTAAATTAAAAATAAAGAATGCATTGTGAAAGTTAAGTGTACTCAAATGAGTACAACGGGCACCTATAGGTGTTTTTCATATTTTGTCATTTTATTGCAGATATGAATTCCAACAATGATTTCGAAGCTATTGATGTTCGTTCTTTCTATGGCAAGAGATATAAGTGCCTACCACCATCTTTAGAAGATATTCGTACTTCTACCTCTCAGTCTGGAGTGGATATTGTTATTATACCTCCAGACCTAGATATTTTAACTGATGAAGAAGACATTCAAGAAGACGATATCTTAGATAAGAATTTTGAATTACCTGACGATGTTGTGGGAGAAATTGAAGTTCGGTACTCATCAGATGAAGAAAGAAACGAGGATGATAATGCGCCTTTGTCACTTAGATTGGGAAGTGGGCCAAATAAAAAAAAAGCACATACTCCCAAATAGACAACAGCTACTACAAACTTTAGTATGGTAGGAACGACAGGATGCAAAGATCGATTAGAACTTCTAAAACACGAACTTGAAAACTTAAATGAAGTTAAGATATTTGAAAAGTTGTTCACTGATGAAATGTTTGAACATATACTCACTCAGACCAATTTGTACTCTTCCAAAAAAAAGAACCATGGTTTCTTTGTATCTAAAGCGGATATAAAAATATTTTTGAATCCTATTACTTACAGGATATCATCAACTCCCAAGTGAAAGGATGTATTGGAGCCTTGACGAAGATTTAACAGTTCCGTTTGTATGTTCGGCTATGTTTAGGAATCGATTTTTAGAAATAAAACGTTACATTCATCTTGTCGATAATACCATAGCATCACAAGACAAAATGGCGAAACTTCGGCCTTTGCTAACGCAGCTAAACCAAAACTTCCATCAGTGGGGCATTTTTCCCGAAGACTTATGTGTTAATGAATCCATGGTTAAATTTTTTGACCGACCTTCAGCAAACCATTTATAAAAAGCAAACCAATTAGATTTGGCTACAAGAACTGGTTATTATGTAGTGGCAGTGGTTATCGTTATGCTGCTGACATCTACTATGGGGCCAAATATGCTGACAAGAAAAAAATTAAGTTGCCATTAGGATCACAAGTAGTCCTAGATATGACAGCAAAACTTGCTTGCCCATCAGACCACAAATTATGTTTTGATAACTTTTTTACAAGTTACAATCTGCTTGTACAATTGAAAGAAAAAGGAATTCGAGCTACTGGAACAGTCAGAGACAATAGAACAAAAAAAAGCTCGCTAACAAGTCCCAAACAATTTCAAAAACGAGAAAGAGGTTATTATGAACATCAATATGGCAAAGAGAAAGGTATCTTATTTACACGATGGAAGGACAACAATGTTGTGGCAATGGGCATAAACTATGATTCAATGGAGCCATTGGCGCAGGTAAAACGTTAGTCTACTACAGCAAAAGCAAAAGTGGAGATATCCCAACCTGGTTTATTTAAAAGTTATAATAAGTCCATGGGTGGTGTGGACTTGCATGACCAGGCACTTAACAATTACCGAATCGGCGTTAGAGGAAAGAAATGGTGGTGGACGCTTTTCACCTGTTTTATAAACATGAGTGTTGTAAACGCGTGGAGACTATATCAACTGGTAAAATAAGATCCACATAATAGTCTTCTTGATTTTCAAAGAGTACTTGCACGACATTATTTACGTTGTTATACTAAATCCGTTTTTACAAAATCACGACCGAGCGGTAGTATTTTGCCCTGTGTAAAGAAAGATGAAGGAGGACATTTTCCCAAAAAAAATTATTAAACAATTAATATGTGTCCAGTGTCACCAACGAGCTCGATGGAGTTGTGAAAAATGTAAAGTAACCCTTTGTATTGAGCGAGAGTGTTTTAAACAATTTGATTTAAACTAATTTCCTAAGTATCACAGTAGAATAAAAAAAACTCTGTAGATCCCACTGTACTCATTTGAGTACATGTATATATCTCATAAGTTCTGTTTTTGACATATATACTTACATTTAATTTTTTGTTTTTAATAAGATTTTCAATAAATTTCTGAAAAAAAAATTATTTTTTTGAAATCGAATACCGCGGGCGTTAGTGGGTTAAGTGAGTTACAAATTTATAATTATTTAAAAAAAACATGGGTTCCTCACCTGAATATAAACTTCCCTACAGTGAACACGATAAAAAGATAACGTGTGCGTAAATGTTACCTAGGTTTAAAACATATTAACCGATATGAGTGGATTGCATATTCAGATCCGAAAAGGGGATTTTTTTGTAAATACTACGTTGTTTTCGTTTCTGTTTAGATGTCCACAACAAAATTAAATATCGCGTGGCCGCAGTGTTGGCTGTTGAGAACTTTTTTAAATGTTTTGAAAACCCCTCTCGTGATGTAGGAAATCAAATTGACCAAGACAGAGCCGTTTAAGTAAAATAAAATCAAGCTAGGCTGGTTCCTATTATTACATTTACTCTTTTTGTCGTAAAACAAAATTTCGCATTTAGGGGATAACGTGATAACGGCATGTTAATGAATTTGAATGACGTAGAAGAACAGGAAAATGAAAATATTAAGGAGGGAAATTTTCAGGAGTTATTACTATTTCGTGTCGATCCAACGATGATATTTTAAAGAAACATTCAGAAACAGTGTCTTCAAGAGCAACATACGTAAGTAAGACAACGCAAAATGAAATAATCAACTATATAAGTGAGGAAATAACTGGAAAAATTTTAACTCGGATAAAAAACGCGAAATATTTTAGCATTATGTTTTACGAAACCACAGGTGTATCCCATGTTTTTCAAATGTCAATTGTGTTGAGGTATGTTCACGTAAATTAGGTGCGAGCGGATTTTATGAAAATACTTTAGAACCTGTTTTAAGTGGAAAAATATTGGGGCAAACTGTTTTAAAACAACTGAAATTATTAGGCCTTAATCTGAGTTTTCGTAAGTTTTACGTTAAACTTACGGTAACGTTAAAAAGACGTGACTAAATACGGTATTTCGAATAAGAGTTTTCGCCGTCCGCAAACTACGTTAAACGTAAAACAGTTGTGAAGTTAGTTTTAGTAGTAAGTAAAGTTGGCAATGCAGCTAAGTTTAGAGCTATGGTTTAGAGAATAATTTTCTACAATAGGTATTTTTTTCTTGTTTTAAAAATTTAATCAATAAAGAATGGCAGTGATATATTATATTATTGTAATGAGTATTAAAATAATACTTAAATTTCCAACTCTGATAAACAATCAGCTGTTGATTTAGTGACGTCAGAATCACCTGCTTTTTGACATCGCTGAAATGGAATGTCCGTCATGTGTTTAAAGTGTGTAACGTTTAATTTTACTATAAAATTATAATAGATATTTATGTATTAAGGGCATAATCAGAAGATTATGGCTCGAGGGAATGTTAAAAGCCCGACGCGAAGCGGAGGGCTTTTATATTCCTGAGAGCCATAATCTACAATTATGCCCGTGGTACATACAATGTTTTATTTTATTTTGCACCATAAAACTGGAACAAAATTTTAAAAATATTTTCGGCAAGTTTTTAAATGCAAATGCAGTGAAATAAAGTCGACAGTAGGCTAATTTGTTGTTACTAAGATACTGTGATATTGCTACAATTTCAAATCCATGCAACTGTATTTTCAATTTTTATAAAGAATAAGTTTCATTACTATTATTTTTATTAATAAAGGTTGTATAGTAAGGTTGTTGTTTCAATAATTCTTTCAACTTACGTGCCATATCATGTCATGTGTTTGCTGTCAATCATGCTGCTTAGCAACAATGACATTTCCGTGCTATAAAGACCACATTACGCCTGCATTTGGGTGCGTATAAAGAACATTATGGTGGCAAAATAAAAAAAAACGTATGTCACCCAGGTCTCTAGACCTTGTGTATTAATAAGTAATAATGTTTTTATAAAAGTAACCTACCCTTCATTACATATTAACTGGCGACGAGGAAAATCTTTTTTTTTATATAAGTACCGAAGTTAAGAATTACAAGTGCTAAGTGCTGAACTTGTGTTTCAAGAAAATTTGTGTTTTGCATTTTAAATATCAATAAAAGCCTTGTTTTTTTTAACAAAAAAAAAGATAAATGAAACTGACCAAACAAGTAGTACGGGTAGTGGTGTTGCTAATAATATTGGAAATAATAATACTCCAGGAAGTAATAGAAATACAAGTTGTCAGGGTATTTTGAACACCCTGTATACGTAGTGGGTAATTTTGTTTGTAGTTCTATGCACTTAGTTAGATTCCGTATATACATTTTTTTTGTTGTTGTCAAATTGAGTTTTATAGTAAATTTGTTTAACGTGTGTTGCGACCTTTAGGGATGGTAGGTGTGTGGCGAGCTTTAGTTTTTTTGTTTGTGAAATTATTCCGTAATTTAGGTTGTTTTTCCTTATTATTTCCCGTTTATCGAAGTTTGAGTAAAGTTTATCTGTATATAGTTGTATATAAGTGTAAATAACGTTTATTTCGTTTGATTTCCTTAAAAATGAAGTAATTTAAATAAATAGTGTAGGTTTATATGTGTATGATGTCATATTGGCTACATAAAGACGCTTAAGTATAGTTGTTCAGTGTAATATTGAGTATGTTGGTTTTAAGTCATAGTGGTTGAATGTGAGACCGATTGTTTGTACTTGAATAAAAATATAGGGATATTTTTTCGCGTTAAGTCTGCTGACGTTCGGACTTTTGAAAGTTCTCGAGCCCTGACGGATGAAAACGAAGTTTTTGTATAGGGGTATCAAATCTTCCCCTTCCGTTTTTTTAATTGGTGGAATTAAATTAGATAAGATTTTTTTGTGAGTAGTGCGATTCAAAATCAAAGATGGATTTTTGGTAATAATTTGGATGAGTCTGAAACTGACTGCGCTCTCGAGTAGTATTACGGTGACGTTTATTGTTACGCTTTAAGGGGTGGTTTAGAACGTTGATATTTTGGACCTTGTGGTGTTTAACGAACGTACTTTTTGTGTAGTAAGGGTAGTTTAGCTACTTCTGAAGAAGACCTGTAAAGGGATTTTATTAAAACTGTTCATCACCAAAGGATTATACCTAGTGCCGATTTCGATTTTACGTAAAGTTACGTAGAGGACATCGTCGTGTTGTATTAGTGCTTCAGTGACCTCTTTGGTTTTTCTCGATTTTGCGGATTTATTTAAAATCAACGTTCTTGCAGTGCCGCTTATTTACCGTACAAAGCGTGTTTAAGGATAAAGAAACTTTCGCAATATATTAAAATTATAGTTATTTAAAACAAGTTATTAACCTTTTGGATTGTTAGTGGAAATAAAACCAGATAAAAGATTAAAGTCAACAAGGAAATTGAGTGCTCAAATTAGTATTTTAAAAGAAGTTTTTAATTTATGCAGTAACATTTTAACGAGTTTAAATCAAGGAATCGTTTGTGTATAAAAGAACAATAGTCAACATCTCATTCATCATTTTGTCAGAGCAGGAAGATTTCATTTCCGTTATAGCAGTAACCGACCATCATTTTCTATTGTAACACAGGAGAGGTGTAATTCTAGACCTTAAGGTAATATAATATTGTGTTTTTTTTATTGAATATTTCAAGATTTTTGTGTTTCGAATTATTTTTTTGTAAACGAAGGTTTTAAAGCGGTATCGTATTTTTTTTTGGGGTAAATTAAGTTGTTTTACCTTTATTCAGTGTAATTAATTATAGTTCTGACGCTCCGCCTTCACACTTTGTTATTTATTTTAGTATTAAAGGGCAATTGACCCTATTGTAGTGTGGGTATATAATCCACGATATATACATAAATATAGGTTAAAATCAGTTAGAACGGCGTTAAGCAGCATTCTGATCAGACATCCTGTCGCCTTTTAAGCATTTGTATTTTTTTTTGTTTATACGCATTATCGTATGTTTATATTTATCATTTTTTTTTATTATTTTATTATAGCTTTGTTAGGTTTTATAAATGTGTTTTAATTTTGTGGAAACCCTTTTGTGTTACATAAAAGTTTGTTTGCAAATTACAAGTAATTTAGAAGCGTAAGTTTTAATGTAACGAAGTTAGTTTTTTGTTTTATTGATTAATAGCGTTAATAATATTTGGTATTTTATTTGATTTTTAGTTGAGAATTAATTCATTTAGAGTGCAATCCATAGCTTATATTTTTTGTTTTGTTTCGATTATTATTTAATGCCTAATTATTTACACTGAGGTGTATTAACGTAACTTTATTGAGTGTTTGTCACGCTTTTATTTGACAAGCGTGTAGTGCTTTTGAAGCCCTATTTCAGGTGGTTTGCTGAGTTGCTGTCCAGCACACCTGGGATTGATTGCGGATAGGTAAGCGTATGTTTTTTGTATGTTTAGACACGCTATGTACTCGTAATTTTGGCACGACGACCCTTATTTTGACTACCAAACATTCTGGCGCCCTTAACCGAACCGATTTGGTCTTCATCCCCTATTTAGCTTACGTACGATTTACTATTCTGGTTGTGCAAAATTTAGCAACATCATACCCACACCCAATACGCTGACTAGTCGGGGCAAAAAGGCCAATTTATCTGTAATCCCGTTCTACCACCCGTTTATACCGTTACAAAGTACAGTACAAAATGTTTGCATTTCTCAATATGAGCCGCAGGTCGAAAGCTTTGAATATTTCTTGGAACGTTTAGAATTTTATTTTGATGTCACAAATATTCCGAATACACAAAGAGTAGCCCAACTTGTTTTAGTTTTGGGTGCTGAAAAATTTAAGATACTCAGAGATTCACTTAAACCAAAAGCTATCTCTGATTGTACATTTCAAGAGTGTTGTGCGGTTTTAACAAGGAAATATCAGTCAAAGAAATGTACCATTGCTGAACGTTTTAATTTTTATAAAAGAAACCAGCAGTCAGGAGAAACTTTATCACAGTACATTACAACGATAAAAAGTTTATCAGTAAATTGCAATTTTGGTGATTTTCTAGATCAAGCATTGAGAGACAAGCTAGTCTGTGGTATATCAAATGAAGCTATGATACGTAAGTTACTTTCCGAAAAAGAAGAACTTAAATTTGAAGAAGCCTGCAAGATTATTCAGGACATGGAAGTTATCTTAAATAGTGCAGATCAGATCAGAAATCAGTCAGTACCGGTGAATGCAATGAATAAAGAAAATGATTACATCGAGTCAAATATTCATGCAATTAAATCAAGTTATCAAAGTAATTTTTATAAACCAAGGGCATCAAGACAACAAGTAAGTTATAATAACAGTAACCAATCTCAAAATGCAAGGGGTAGGATGCATTTTCGTTTAAATTCACGTTCAAAAGCAAGAAGTCAGTCACATTCAAACAAAGGGAGAAAAAGATGCGAGCAATGTTTTATCAAGCATCAGCCATTCAACTGTGAAGTTTAATTGGACTTGTTTTCGTTGTTCTGGGAAAAAACATGTTGCTTCAGTGTGTACAAGTGCAAAAGGTGGTATAGGAAATCAGAATTCAGGTAACATTTCTTTTATTTCGGCTCTGAACCTTGAATTAAATTTTGTGGGTCATTCTAGTGTTCCACTTGAAATTTCTCTAGATTTAAATTCTTTTAAAATTATTTTTTTGTTTGATTCAGGTAGTATACGTACGGTAATTGATTTGAGTTTGTATAAAAAGTATTTTGCAAATTGTCAGTTAACACGGGTTCTCTTGTTGCAAATAAAACAAGGATTGAAATTCTTGGAATTTTATATGTAAATGTATCTTATGGTTCACAAATTTTGAATTCAGTCCCTATTATAGTAGTAAATGGGTTATCTTATAATGCAATTTTGGGTCGTGATTTAATTACTTTGTTATGGCCCAACTGGAAAAATAATTTTACTGCATATCACCAGTGTGCATCAGTACAAAGTCAAGAATTTAATGTAAACTTAGCTGAGATAAATACACCTGATACTGCCTTTTTTAAGTCATTATATCCAAATTTGTTTTTGTCTACAAATAAAGCTCCAATAAAACAGTTTAAAGTAAATATAAGTTTAAAAGAAGGGGCTCAACCAGTCTTTAGAAAAGCATACAATGTACCTTATGCATTACGAGACGAGGTCCGTAAAGAATTAAATCAATTAGAAGCCGATGGTTTTATTTCTAAAGTTCAATTTTCTGAATGGTCATCACCGTTGGTAGTCGTCCCATGTAGTTCAGGGAAAATAAGATTGTGTAGATTTTAAAACTACTGTAAATCCGCAACTAAATACATCATCATATCCAATACCAAATCCCATTGATTGTTTTAATAAATTTTCAAATTGTGCTGTGTTTTGTAAGATCGATTTAATTAATGCATTCCTTCAGCTAGAAGTCTCTGAAAATAGTAGATATATATTAACAGTAAATACTATACAAGGTCAGCGCCTACACCACAAAATGTCAGTCAGTTAAAGTCATATTTATCCATGCTTAATTATTATAGGCATTTTATTAAAATGCAACCTGATCTATTACAACCTCTTCATAATTTGCTTAAAAAGAATGTAGTATTTAATTGGTCTGACGAATGTGAATCGTCTGTCCAAGCTAGTAAGAATGCAATATCAGATGAGTCATTGTTAGTGTTGTATGATCCAAATAAACCGATTTGCGTCACCGTAGACTCGAGTAGCTTTGGAGTCGGCGCAGTACTAAGTCATATTATAGACGGGGAAGAAAGACCAATTATTTTCGAATCAGCGACTCTTACGCCTGCACAAAAGAATTATAGTCAGTTACATAAGGAAGCCTTAGCATGTATTTTTGCTGTCAAGAAGTTTCATAATTTTATTTTTGGGAGATCGTTTGTCCTTCAGACTGATAATTTAGCTTTAAAGTCTATCTTTTCTGAAACAAAAGGTTCACCTGTCCTTGCGTCTGCCAGGCTTATTCGTTGGTCAATAATATTATCAGCTTATCAATGTAAACTTGTTTTCAAAAAAGGTACTCAAATACCTCAAGCAGACATGATGTCTCGCCTCCCAAATTCTGAATTAGTAAGTGGTTTACCAGATTGTAATTTTCTTTATTTGTCCACACCTTTTATTGATTATTCAACGGTTGCAGACGAAACCAGTAAAGACTCTATATTGTCTCAAGTCCGAGATCTAGTATTAAATGATTGGTCAAATTATAAAAAGTCGGAAAGTCTTTCTAAGTATTTTAAATTAAGAAACAGTCTGTCTGTAAACCAAAATTGTGTTATGTTTGCAAATCGTACAGTCATCCCAAAGTCTCTTCAGTTTACAGTCTTAAAAAATATCCATTATGGACATCAAGGAGTTTCACGAGCTCAATTATTAGCTAGGTCATATGTATGGTGGTCTAACATGGATAGTGATATTATATATATATATATATATATATATATATATATATATATATATATATATATATATATATATATAAATTTATGCAATCGTGTCGTGTTTGTCAGTCAACTCAAAATTGTGCTAGTAAGCCATACAGAAAGCCGTGGCCAGCTACACATGAACCATGGGAACGTATTCATTTAGATTTTTTTGATTTTAAACAAAAACATTTTTTAATTTTGTTTGATGACTACTCCAAATGGATTGAGTGTTTTATGGTACCAAATACAGGTTTTGGTAGTGTGTCTTTTAAACTGAATGAAGTGTTAGTCGTTTTTCTTTTCCAAAAGTAATTGTAGCAGATAATGGTCCCCCTTTTACATGTCAGGAGTTTAAAGGATATTGTTATTCAAAACAGATTAAGTTAATAAACACGGCGCCATGGAATCCGTCTAGCAACGGATCTGCAGAACGGGAAGTCCAGACTATCAAAAAATTGCTAATAAAATCTTTTACTGCCAGGTCAGGGTTAACCAATGACGAGCGTTTATCAGACGTTTTATTCCCATACAGAGTCACACCAAATTCGATTACTGGCATCTCACCTATGGCAGCAATGCTTACTTTTCTCCGAGAATTCCCTTAAGTCATGTTATTCCATCAAATCATCATAAGTCTATTTTGAAGAATAGTACCGGTCATACCAATAATTTTGTTAGTCCAAATTTTAAAGAAGAGGAAAGAGTGTGGGTAAATTTAAGACATGTTAAGAGTCACATAAAATGGTTCGAAGGCACTATTAAAGTAAAAGTTAGTGGTCAAATTTATATTGTTTTAATGACATGGTATTATCAGAAAGGTTCATGTAAATCAATTAAAACGTTTTACACCTAATAATTTTAAATCTGAGATTAATTCTGATGTGTACTTTAATCAAAATAATGTGCAGTCAAATTATGATCCTTTTTTTGAATATACAAATAGAGTCACTGAGCAGAGTTTGACAAATTCAGCAAATGATGTTACTCAAAATAATTCAGGACCAAGCGCACCCTCTATACTTTCAAGAATTCCTAGTTTGAGTCAAGTTAGAATAAATAAACAAAATGACCCACAAGATCAAATTAGTGGCCAGAGTCAAAATGGAAACAATGTTACACATTCAGGTAGAAATTTAATTTCTTTATATATATATATATATATATATATATATATATAAAATATTAATGTTCTAACCAACTGATGTAACAACCCTCATGTTCTAACAAATTGATTTTTTTTCAAGTTTATGTTTCAGAATTAAGTTTTAAATTGTTCGTATGTTCTTCAGTAAAAGTTGTTCTTTCAACAAAGGTGGAGGATGAGTGATATATTATATTATTGTAATGAGTATTAAAATAATACTTAAATTTGATTTAGTGACGTCAGAATCACCTGCTTTTTGACATCGCTGAAATGGAATGTCCATCATGTGTTTAAAATTATAAAATAAAAAAAACGTATGTCACCCAGGTCTCTGGACCTTGTGTATTAAAAAGTAATAATGTTTTTATAAAAGTAACCTACCCCTCATTACATATTAGGCAGCATTATTAGATTTAGCAGTATTAGGGGAAACAGACGTTGATGATATTGAGGATGCACTAATTATTGAATTAGTAGGAACACCTCGGAGGAATAAAAGAATTCGAGCTGAACAGTATGGGCTGTTGAATATAGATAATTTAACACCAGAAGAAATATATTCCAACTTTTGGTTTACTAGAACACAGACTATTGAACTAACCAGAGCCTTGCAGATTCCGGTAGAAGTACGAACTGAGAATGGCCACGTCACAACAGTTAAGAGTTTATTACCGTTTGATTAGATAACCTTAATTACAGACTAATGGTTTTGTTTTTCTAGGTTTCGAGAGCCTGTGCATGTTTCCGAAGACTAGCATACCCAAATCGACTATGTGATTTGGAACCATTGTTTGGATTATCAAGTCCATGTTTATCACAAATTGCAAATACCATTACCAACCACATTTTTAATCATTTTGAACATTTATTGTCCAACTTGAATAATTTAATATGGTTAAATTATGATAAATTGCTGCAATATAGCCAGGTAGGTATTAATTCATTCATTCATTCAAAATATATTAAAAACATGTTTTGTTATTTTAGGCCATCGCAGATAAAAATGCTCCGTTATTAAACTGTTGGGGTTTTATTGATGGCACTGCTCGACCCATTTGCCGACCATAACACGGACAACAAGAGTACTTTTCAGGGCATAAACGTGTTCACTGCGTCAAGTATCAGTCTGTTGTAAGTCCCGATGGAATAATTTGTAGCCTCATGGGTCCATATGTGGGACATCGCCATGATGCCGGTATTTTAAGAGAATCAAACCTTTATACCCAGTTGGAAAGACGGTGTAAATTCAATAATGGACAAAATTTTGTATTGTATGGTGATCCCGCATATGCAGTGAGAGAACTGTTAATTGCGCCATTTAGAAATCGACGACTCACCGACTAACAACAAAATGTTAATACCCGAATGAGTTCTGTCAGACAGGCAGTAGAGTGGGGATTTGGAAAGATAATTGCTGAATTTGTCTTTTTAGATTTAAAAAAAAATCAAAAGTTATTGTTGCAAGACTTGAGAAAAATGTATATGGTTGCTGCAAAATTAACAAATTGCCATACATGCTTAAATGGTAGTCAGACATCACAAATTATAAAATTAGTTTTAATAAAATTATACTATAGTGAAAGTCACACTGAGAATGCAGTGTGGAGTCTTATGGAGCACACCGTTGCCAGTTGTCGTTATGCTGGGATCGGTTAAACCTCAAGTCCGGTCTTAGGCAAATTTCGCCGCTCTCACAGATTCGCTAAAAACTTGTTGGAGGTTTGATGATGTTTATACATTCGCCTTTGTTTAAATGTTTTCAATAATTAATAATAATAAACAATAAATTTCAAAATTACAAAAGAATTATTTCAGGCAAAGTTAATATAGGAAAAAATAAACAGAGAATTAATTGTACATTTATAAACAAATAAAATATTATACTTTTTACACTATTTACACCTGCACGTCGTCGAAGCACGACTCACCGCTGCAGTCAAACTCAATTTTTCATCATTCACTAAATGACAAATGATATTGAAAATTATAATTTTCGCACTCGCATGGAGCATTTGTCCGCGTTTGAATTTCTTAAATTCCATGTTACCGGTAATAAGTCACAAACAAGACTGAAAATCAGTATTATATTTACGGTTGTTTGTTTACTTTTCAGTTACATTAAAAACTCATTAATATCTTCCCGCATAAGCTTGGTTTGAAATGGCGTAAATGCATTGTAAGTAACTTTTTAATTAATACAGTTGTTTAACGATATTTAGATCGTCTTGAAAATTCATATTTGAGAATTTTGAGTGATTTTTTTAACTAAAATTTTCCGATTTTTTCAAAAATAAGGGCAGTTTACTCTTACGTATCGTTCGCAAAAAATAAAAAAGTTTTTCATTTGTGTCCAACTTTTTGGCGGCACTGTATAATAACTTCAGAGCCGACCCTGTCACACCCATCGGACAACCGGCAACACAGTGTGCCGGCCTCCCATTACAAATACATTGCCTATACCCCGCCACACTGCATTGTCGGTGTGACTCGCACTATAGGTGAATACTTTAATAATATATTTGAAATTTGATAACTTATAAAATACATACAGTATAATTTATTTTATACTTAAATTAATAAAAGCAACAAAATTATGCTTGTTTTTTTATTAAATGGTTTAATAAAACAGTAAATAGTTGCTGTTGTTCCATCAATTTATTTTGCTGTTTCCGCTTCCAATCGTGCTCGGCGTTCTTCGTTCTCTAACGTAAATTTTTCTATTTCTAAGGACAACTTGTTCTCCTCTAGAGCAATTTTTTTTCCTTCTATACTCAACAGTTTCTCTTTGTATTCGTATTCTAACGAAGTTTTAGACTTTAAAAAGTCCAAACTACCCTCCCTTTTTGCTCGTTTGCGCACGGGATCTAAATACACAAATACATAGCATAATCGGTCACTTAAAGCACCGTTATAAAATACCCACCTCGTGTTACTGTTCCTGAAGTGGGTGCATCCATTTCCGTCTCGTTCCTCTGATTGTATCGCACTTCATTTATTAACGTACCATCATGTCGTAAAACACCTCCAAGGATTCACATTTGCAAGGTTACCACAATTTCAAGGTCCCACCCGCCCAAGGTTACGGAATAAGTAGGTCATGTTTGCACACAACTTTCTCAAGGTCGCAGATTTCTAGGATTACAACACTGTAAGGTGTAAAAATTAAGAAGGCCACTAGCACTCAACACATTCTAAAGGCTATTTGAGCACCCTACCTACTCAGACATCTCACTTTTTCAAGGCTTGCGCATGTAATTTTTTTACACTTCTCTGATACCACACTTAGAACCAAATCAAAAAAAAGATAATGTTATGCTAATATATATTTATTTGTTGTATGTTCAAATGTAATCAGTGTATTATTCAGATATATAATTTTCTCTAGGAATAAAACATTTTGATTTAGTACAAGTGCAAAAGGTCCTTTCCACTTCTTTATCATTACACCTGCCAGGACGTGGTGCAACTAATTGAACGTACGTGCAGTGTGGAGCCCTTCAGAGATGCTCCTGTAGCGGAGTGTCAGATGGCCGCCATTGATTTATTCGAACGCCACACATGAAGCATTCAACCGTATCGTCTGAATATATGGAAGTGAACCCTGCTGCAGCAAGCGATGTAGGTGAGTGAACTCCAGACTATGTTCGATACGTAAGTAAACGTTTATCGGAACAATTGTAATACCGAGGATAATAAAAGGTTGGTGTCACGTCGCACATCTTCTCACCGTAGGACACAGTAAGATACTAACAGGAAATAATTTATTATATACAATATATACATTATAAAAAAACGAATTGCCCAAATAATACACTTCTCCGCAGAGTATGCATAAATCATCTCCACATACCTCGTGTAGCATTGTTAGAGGCGCTCTACACGATGAGCACCAGTATTCTTGGTGTGACATGTGGTAAATTGCGACCCATCTATCCATATGTGAATAATGGTCAATAACTCGGTATTCACTTTGTTACAGTGCTTTGTAGCACTCATAGCATAAATGCATATGGCCAGCAAGGTGATAACGAATATGAAGAGCAAATGTGTGTGAATAATATCCCAAATTACCCATGAAGGCATGATGATGGAAGTAGCGAATTCTTTTATCTAGCTTGGCAAACCATTCAGTATTCCATTGCCCATCTTCGTATGTATTCTTTAATGCTTCTAATGTCGTAGAAGGCAGTAGCCCTTTTTTTCAAATTGCACCCAATTGGTAATTAGTTCACATCCTCGCCACACACTTAGATTAAAAAGTGATAATGGTTTGTAGCACTCCATATCATCCCAATTGTTCTGTACTAGGCTAGCAGACATACTGACACTGGTGGAAATAACACGATACTATATGTGTAGTTATCCCTACTTTTAAAGAAAGGAAAGATCTTGTGAAAACATATGTACAGTTAACCTAGAAGAATGACATGATTGATATCGGCACCCTCGGAAAAGTGGTAAACGTGAGAGGTGGAGGACATTGTAAGTGTGGCAACCTTGAGCTTGTGACGACCGTCAGGGCGTGTGTACCTTGAAAATGCTAACCTTGGAATAGTGGTAAACGTGAGAATGGAGGACATTGCAATTGAGTGAACCTGGATAATGGGAGACCTTGAAAATGTGGGGGGCCGGAAAGGTGAAGGAGACATCCTTGAAGTGATTGGTGAGATCACGCCAACCTTGCAGAAACGTCGTGAATAAAGGTTTTGAAACGGAAGGATTGCAGAAGTAACGTGCAGTGTGGCGGTCAAGGTGAAGCAGGTAACCTTGACGGTAGAAATAGTGGGGAAATTAGGATATAAATGCAGAGGGAGTACATGTGAATCCAGTATTGTATGTAATGGAGAACATATTATGTCAAGCGGTAGAAAAGATCGAGTGTTATGAATTCAAGTGAATGTCGTGATATTTTAATTAACAATGTGCAGTATTTTTTAAATAAAAGTAAATCGAAGTATGTTAGTGTCGGTCTGTCGCCCCAATTCAGTTTTGAACCAGTCGTGAAAGTTGGTGGATCTAAGAATAATGGAGTGGTGTTTGATAAGCAGGAATGGCACATACTTATGAACAATCAAGGGATAATTACAAATTATTTCTACACACCTGAAGGTACATTGCTACCTACTAAGATGGGTCCGAAAACGGTATCGTATGAAACTATTAACAAGACAAAAATTATACGCATCTCTGATAGTGAAGTATCAGAAATCCATTTAGGATCTGGAGTCTATAGAACAGTTATGGAGACTTCTTAAGATAGTCAGTTACCGATCGGATTTAGTACCTACTATGGAATTTCCTGCATTTTATAATAAAATAACACATGCGGCAGCGGAAATGTCTGATGTTGACATACACAGGTTAATAGTTCTATTACAAGATATATTTGATCTCAATGTAGCATGTGTTATGGAAATTGTAGAATTTGCCAAGGAGAAAATTGATGTTGACGTAGAAGTTGCGAAAACAGTTAAGTAATAAGTGGGGGTAACGACCAAAGCAAGAATAGGAATAATAATAGAGTTTAGTCAATATGTTGATGTGTTATAGTGCAGAGTCGTGGCCTAAGGCTGTGGATTGTGTTAGTGCAGTTCAAAGACTAATATGCCAATTTCAATCACTAGAATTTGATGCTGAACATGAATAAGTGTATGGGGGGTGGGTGGTACGTTTAGTGATGATCATTTAGATAATCTAGTTTATAAGTATGGTAGTGGAATACGTCTGTGTGAGAAATATTTTCTACCACATGAGGATGGTGTATAGTGCAGTTGTTGTATTAAGCAGTTAATAGAAGACCTTAGAGAAATATCTCTGGAACAATTTGTACATGAAATAGAATGTCATTTACCGAATTATATTTCATCAGATGACAACACAAGTGAAGGAGGTCTGCATTAATGAGCTCAAAAACGTAGTTCACGCTGTAGTAGAATGGGAGCGAAAAGGAGAATGGGAATAGTTAGCAAGAGACTCTGTTATTTATTACATCATAATATTACAATATATAAAAGGAATCGTACAGAGCGTATTATATAATGTCTTTGTTAGAAATCCATGAATTGTGAGAAGTATCAAACCCGAATCATTTAACGAGAGACATATTTCCTCGACGTCGTATTACACGTTCAACTAGGTCAATGTCAGGATGTTTAACACTTTGAAGTTCTGTCTCATAGAAACATCCCTCTATCTCTGCATATCGACTATCACGTAATGTGTAGGTAATTGGACTGGAACGTTTCACTGATATTCGAAAGACTTCGTCACTCCAATTAGGTGTGTAACCCTTAGAGAAAAGCTTCTGTATTATCTAATACGTACATAATCCCCCACTTTAAGTTTAGGCGTCTTACGGTCAAGAACTTTATGACATTTTAAACGTTAAAAAATAAAGGCAAAATTATTTTTCGTTACTTCTATGGGTTTGTGGTTCTATGCTTTCTTGAATTATAATCCACAACAATTTGAGGTAATATTGATAACCACTTGTAAGAACCTTGCAGACTGAATATTTTCCACATTATTGCTTTAAGAGTGCGATTTACACGTTCAACTATACTATTCAAGTTGGAATAACTACTGTAATGATTAATATTAAATTTTTTCATAACTTTTTTAAATTCAGCATTATAGTACTCCGTTCCCATGTCAGTTTGTACATGTGTAGGCGTCCTTTGCAAACCAGACAAAAGTTTATTCATTACATCTGCGCCTAGTTTACCACTTTTGCGTTTGATGGGAAAAGCCCAGACATATTTAGAGAAAGAATTTATTATCACTGAAATGTATCGAAATCCTTTCTTTACCCGAGCGTAAGGTATCATTTCCACTAAATCAGCTTGAAAGAGATCATTTAAACCTTTTAGTACTACACAACGCCACGGAAAATTTCTCCTTGCTGGTTTGTGCAGTTCTTCAACAATATCAGCTTTCTGTATTATAGTGTTTTGTAACTGTGGTTTCCTATTATTGGAGTTGATCGGCCTATTTCCACAGTTTATGCTTTTTGAGTGCGACGTTTCAGAAGTGGACTCTGCTACCGTCGTCAGGCTTAGTCCTCAGAAGGACTATTTTCGAACTTGAGTCGAATTCATATGTTATATATAATTTTTTCCCAAGCACACCAATATATATTTTTAGAATATATATATATATATATATATATATATATATATATATATATATATATATATATTAAACTTTTCGTGGTTGCGCAGAAGTTTATTGCGCATGTTCGCAGTAACTTCTTGCGCAGGTGTATTGCGCTTAAGCTCATTATTGGAATCCATATGGGTTTCATTTCTACTAGCTTGGCTTATTGGATTTTCTGCTAGTGCTATGTATGTGACTTCTTTGAGTTTTCGACGAGTTGTGCTCTCGTCATTTGCCACTATCTGTATGTTATTCCATTGGATGCGGTGGTCTTCGTTCCAGACGTGTTCGGCGATTCTTGATCTTTCTGTTTCGCCCTTGTGGACGTTGTTCTTATGTTCCTGCTTTCTCACTTTGAGTGGTCTACTGCTCTCTCCTATGTATGCTCTGCCGCATTCGCATGGTAAGTTATATACACAACTCTTGAAATTCTGATCTTTATTGTGTGGTTTGGTTTTGGTTAGTATTCCCCTGAGTGTTTTGGTCGATTTGAAGGCAGTACGTATCTTGTATTTGCTGCCTATCCTTCGTATTTTGTCTGAGGTACCTTGTATATATGGTATTATCGCTGTATGTTTGGGTTCTTCTTTTTCGGTTACCCTTTTATCTGTTTAGGTTGGGTGTTATATCGGGGTAGCCATTTTCTTTGAGAGTTCTAGCGATATTTTCTTTTTCTATGTTCAGGTGCTCTTGTTTTGAGCATATTGTTTTTGCTCTATCGTACAAGCATTTTGCCACACCTAACTTCACGTTTTTGTGGTGATTGGAGTTGTAGTATAGGTACCTCCCGTGTGGGTAGGTTTCCTGTATACACTTGTCGTGAAAGTGTTGTCACTCCTGTGTACAAGTACATCCAGGAATGGCAGTTTTTGTTCCGACTCCACTTCCATTGTGAATTTTATGGAGAGTGCGCGGCTATTTAGATGATCTAGGAATTCATCTAGGTTATGCTTGCCGTATTGCGAAACTACGAAACCTTCGTCCACATATCTAAGCCACATTCTTTGTTTCTCTGTGAATTCGGATATCGCTTGATCTTCAAAATCTTCCATATATATATATATATATATATATATATATATATATATATATATATATATATATATATATATATATATATATATATATATAGACAGGGTCCGCCTTTGGAGCTGATCCTATGAGTATCTGCTAAACCAAACTTACTATAATTTGGAAAATTTGGTGACAGGGTAATGATGTTAGCAAACTCATCTAAAATATTTTATTGTACCACTTCCGGTTATACCGGAAGTCGGTACTTAGTCGCTTATTTTAAATGGAACACTTGTGTTTTATTGATTTATTTGATTCCATGTCCAATTGTTTATTTTATGCCGGTAATAGTGCTTGACAAGTTAGTGCGTTATTTAGCGTTAAATATGCAGATAGGCCAATACCTGCGCACACAACCGTAACTCGGATCGTACAGAAATTCGAAAGGACAGGAGGTATTGCATCAAATTACAGATGCAGTAGGATTAATAACGATCATGGTGTTGATATGGAATTGGATAGTGCGATCAACGTTGTAACAAGAGTTATCGAAAACCCGAATACAAGTTTACGGCAATTGGGGCAACAATTTGGCATGCACCATACAAACGCTCTAAAAATTTTACGAAAAGCAAAATTCCATTCTTACAAGTTTCAACATCATCAAGAACTATTACCAAGAGATATGGAAAATAGAAGTGAGTTTTGATTTGAAATGGTAGAACGAATAAATGCTGACCGAAATTTATTAAGCTGCATATGTTTTACGGATGAATGTACGTTCACATTAAATAATGAACCTAATGTTCAAAATTGTCGAACATAGGCCACTGAAAATCCTTATAATATGGTGACGACAAGAACTCAATACCCTCGTAAAGTAAATGTGGAGGCCGCAACGGCGAGAAATGTTCAAGCCTGGTTTCAAGTGGATGGTTGTCCTTCGCACAATTGTCGCAGGGTTCGAGAATTTGTAAACAATCGATTTAATAATAGAGTGATTGGTCCAAATTGTGAAATAAAATGGGCAGCTAGATCACCAGATCTATCGCCGAATGACTTTTTCCTTTGGGGACACTTAAAATCTAAAATTTATGATGGCCATACATTTATAAATACAGAAGAATTAAAGAATCGTATGTCGAGTGTGATCGAATATCACCATACCAGTTAGCAAATGTCAGACGAGAATTCTACGATCGTTTAGGATATTGCCTGGCAGTCAATGGTGGAATATTTGAACATTTAATTCGTAAATAAGTTTATTATTTTCATCGAATAATGTTTTTCAAAACTAATAAATTCATTTTAAAGCGTTGTTTTATTTTTGACACCGAAATAGATATTTCAAAATTGCATGGCAATGTGATTTTTGAAAATAAATAACTTTTCGTTTTAATTATTGATTTTGCAATAAATCTTTATGCAATAACTTGTAAAGCATAAAAATATGATATCTTATATTATTTTCAATAGTGGGACTTTCAAAAGTTTAAAATAATATGGAGAGCCAATAATTAGCAATTTAATATTTTAGATGTAAATCCCTATGGTGCGCTTGACGAGTCACCACCGGTATATATATATATATATATATATATATATATATATATATATATATATATAATATAAAGTTTGACCTGTACTGTGTACTTGAAAACTAATGTTAAAATAAGCATCTCATAGCTGTATAATTTTTGTATTTACATTATATCTTATCACCAGCGGAACTATTGAAGAATTAGCCACTAAATGGACACCCAGTATATGATGTATTAACGGAACACACTTATTTTTCTGTTTACCGGTTCATAGAACGGTAAGTAATCACCTACCCGTCACATTTGCTTTTAACAACCAAAGTAACCAATTGTGAAAGGTATAGTGAACCTACCGATTTAACTCATGGTAAATTGACAAACATGACTAAGTGGACGAAATAGTTGATTGTATGACTTGGCTCGCAATTTTGCTAATATTTGCAAAACTACCATTTCTGGGCGTGTAGTACAATTTCTTTTTTGTGCTGACGTTATTAATTGATTAAAAATATGAGTGAAAATTTGTTTAGTGACACAATCTTAAGTTATGTTGGCAGTACTGAGCATCAACGTGTCAAACGGATTTAATTAGTGATGGGCACAATCGAATGATTTCAACAATCGAGACTTCACCTCTCGAGTGAAGTTTACAATCGAATGATTTCATTTCAAAAAATTATTTCACTTAGGCCAATCTCTCGTTTCTCAGGAGAGCACGAGTTCTCAAATCTCGCATTGACAAATCGGCTCGGTACAATTGGCAATCGCCACAGATGTATGTGGGATAACCTAATGGCTTACTCCGCTGCACGTGTGGCTACCGCTAAAGGAGTCTGCGTTGGTAAAGCCATACAAATAATTATTATTATGATATTTAATGAAACTGTCTTATCAAGGTGGTTGCAATTTTTTTTCTCCCTTATCCTTCCCCTTTCATTTGCGTTAAGTTTAGTTTCACTGAGGTCAAATCAATCGTGCAACAAGTCGATTTCGAAAATTAAAATTAGTCGCCGTATTGGTAATAAAAAATCTATACTTTGGGAGTTTTTTTTTATAAAATCAACGGATTAGTGTAATGTGGAATGTAAGCTGTGCAAGAAACGGTTTCTTTCCATTTTGTATATAACATTTTTGTTTAGTCATTCATACCGAATCTGACATCTAATTTAAGAATTCGTTGTATTTAGAATTGTGTCACATAACCTTTCAAACATTAAAACTTGAATAAGAATTATTTTTAATGTTCGTTGATGTCGAATGATTTGAATAAAATTTAAATAAATTGAAATGCGCGCTTTGATATTTCTAAATTAAATACGGCGCGATAGGTTTGTAAGCAACCCAAATGTGCCGTTACCAACTTCGACCGAAGCTGCAGTGTACTAATAATTCGATCTTATCGCTGAAGGCTAGAAGCGCGAGGAAAGTAGAACGAATGAATGCGACGATGAGTGACACGACGGAGTGAGTGTTGATTTCGAACAACAAACCATTCGAATGATTTTCACATAACCACTCGAAATATCTCGAGATATCCGTACAATCGAATGATCGATTATTTTTCATTCGAGAGGTCGCATCACTAGATTTAATATGTATGACAGTTATCAGCAAATGTTTAGAAAAATCAGTAGCAAACTAAAAATTTGACGTTTTGCCGGTTTAAGCCAGAAACGATGAGTTTCTGGATTAGAAAATCAGCTGCCGGGCGGAAGGATAAAAAATAAAATAATGTAACGCAAGCTTGTTTATTGATTTTTATAAATACAAACATAGCTATAAAGGAAAAGTATGCGTTATACTACAATAACTGCAATTGCATTGCAGATTTATAATCCTACAAATCTTTTACATACAAAATTTCTAACTGTACACCATTTTTTTGAAATGTTTTTACAAACGATGTTTTATTGAAGGCAACGGCTGGTGTATAAACACCTCCCCTACAATAAAAATAGTTACTAACGTTAGATTCATTATGTGCCACTTACTTAGTTGGTAAGTTTGATGGTTCGGTTATTATTAAAATAGCTGAAAGTGTAACTGCCAAACATGTAAAACCATATCCAGGATTTTCAACATGTAATCGTCCTAAAACTGTTTTGTTAGGAGGTATTTTATCAAAGTCCCGAGTGATATCCTTTCCCCATCCTTTTCCATAAAAGTAAGTGTCAAAGGTCGTATTGTCTACTACGTTTTCACTAGGAGAATCATGTGCAAAAAATCCAAAACTAAATAACCGCGGATACTAGAAGTATAGAAATGTTAGTAATATTTTAAAAAAGTTATGTTCGAGAATTATACCGTAAGTAATATTTTTTTTCCAAAGCGGAACTGTGACAAAACAACAGCAATAAAACCAAAGAATGTTAATAAGAGAATATTTATCCATGATTGCACTAAAAAATAATGTTGAGCTTGTAGAGGTCTTTTTCCATCATTTTCGTAAAAGTAACGTTGAGAACGACCAATTATGTGAATGTCTGAGGTAGGGTATGGAATCAATCTTTTCTCCGGTATACCAATGCTTGCATCTTTTGTGAATGGAAATCTTGCATATATAAATAAATATTATAAACTTATTTAGTAAATGAGAATATTCAAATGGTTTAACTTTGTGAATAAACATACCGTAGCCAATATTTTGGTTTTAGTTTTGGGAGTGGTTTCAAATTTCTTTTTTTGTGCAAAGCAAATAGAGCCCTAAGTTGACCTAATCCGTTAATAACACTTTCCCATGTTCCATAATTTAATAAAGACCCTTTACCGCTTGGTAATGTACATGGATTTAGAAAAAATTCTACGGAATTTATAGTTCCTGAAGGACAAAGTTTAATAAACAAATATTCATTTTTATAAAGAACATGCCTTGGAAATTATCTTCTAGGAAAGCTAAAGGTAGTTCACTATTTAAACTACCGAATGCACATGAACTAACAATATATACTCCTTCTTTTTCTGCTGCCTCATGATATTTCAATTCCATCATTTCCTCAAAATACGATTCTCCAGTTACGTCAACGTAATTAGTGCCAGCCTCGATGCAACTTTTAACTACAACTTCACCATAACGATTAAAAGGACCACAACAATTTATAATAGTTTTGGCTTGCTTAGCCATTTCTAATATTGATTCTTCATTTTCAACATTTGCAGTTATAATTGGAACAGAATTTAAATTATCCACACCTTCAAATCAAAAGTTTAAATTATTATAAGTTTTTGTTATGAACGAATAAGTTCAAAGGTAATTATGTAATTAAAAATTATTATTAATTTTATTAAATACATAAATAAAAAGTTTACCTCGAGTAGGATTTGAACCTACGACCTGTACTTTGCTAGAGTACCGCGCTACCAACTGCGCCACCAAGGTCCAAGCTTATATTAATGGAATGTGAGCCTACAATATCGCAAGGATTCACACATTCCAAAGCAACTTGACTAATATTAAATTATTATAAGTTTTTGTTATGAACGAATAAGTTCAAAGGTAATTATGTAATTAAAAATTATTATTAATTAATAATAATTTTTAATTACAAAAGTTTAAAGTTTAATACACTTTTATTACACTTACGCTTACCGAGTGATTCAGCAAATTCAATCAAAATTTGTTTCAGCTTCTGTCCAGATCTTCCCGCAATTCCCCATGTTAATCCTTTCCCATACTTTGGACATAATCTATGTAGGTAAGGTAATACGTGTTTACCTGTAAATCCAGTCGCACCGAATACTATAATATCCAATCGATTTTCCATTTTAAACAAACCACCGATCCTACACAAATGTATTAAAAATTTAAGTGTTTTAAAATGTATACTGTAACCAAAAAGCTAATTCATATAGGGTAGATAATTTGTAAGTTGCAAGTAGTTATATACCCGCAAACTATGGCCGTTCTCAAGTGTAAGTTATTAATATCACTTAATAACTGTAGTTATTAAACGTCAATCTGAAGTGGATATATTAAATAATCTGCGTGTAATATCTATCTTAGTTCAATTAAAATTGACCTTAATCTAGGAAAATAAATAGTCACAGATGTGTATGATTAGCAAGTTTTCATAATCAACATTTTACTGCTGCTGACGGTACTAATCTATTCATCTTTACAACCTCTGTTAGTATGGGTACGTAAGTAGAATTCTCTCAGTTACACTGCGTCAACACGGCCTCAATAGATCAGGCGCGGATCCAGACGGGGGCCATGCCCACTACCAGGGCCCGCTCTAGCCTTCACGTCCCCACGGACAAACAGACAATTTGCCACCAGTTTTTTTTAAATAAAATAAAAATTATGTTAAAATCATTTATTTAAAAAAATATATGTAATACATTACATAATAAACATTTAAAAAGGGCACAACTTAAAAGTACTGGTACTTATAAGGTGCATTTTTATTGCTATACTTATATTCTATTAAGAAAGTACAAAAAATATTGCATAGCCAAACAGAGAAATTTTAGATTCTATAAAATAAAGTAACCTAAAAGAAATTTTTCTTTCTAACTGTGATTTCCGCATCTTTTAAGTTAACTTGATCAGCAATTTCATGCTCAATCGCTAAAATGACCAACACATTAAGACGATTTTGCGTTGTAGTTGAACGTAAAAATTCTTAATCAATTTTAATTTGGAAAAACTTCTTTCTCCACTTGCAACAGTTATTGATATACACAGCAATACTCTTAAGGAAACACTTAGGTTTGGGGCACAATTTAACATTGTTATTAATTTTAGAACAGTGTTTGGACTTTCTTTTTTGCCCATAAGCCCAGATACTGCACAAATTTCTTCTGCTAATTCGCTCCCATTAATATCAACAGAATCACCGTTAGTTAAAATACTTTCTAGATCGTTGCAATGTTTTAAAAGATTTTCTTTAGACATGCCCTTTAAATCATATATATTATATAAAAATTGAAAATAATTACTATGGTGACTAAGTTGTTTAAATCTAGTATCTATTGCATTTAGTGCCTGGTCAATTGTAAAATTAAAAAAATCTACCTTATAATTTTCTTTAGGATTCTCGATCGGTTCATCTCGAGCTTCGTATGAGAAATTCCTTTTTTTGCTTCTTACGCGGTGTCGTGGTATTGTTGATTCAAAATTGGCTTCAACGTCAATTTCGTCAGCCAGTTCTCTCGCATCAACAATAGTTTCATTAAAAGATTTATCCGATCGAAGATCCTGAAAAAACTTTTTGCAATTTTGCAAAAGATCAAGTGCAGATGCTAGATCATAATCTTTTGTCTGCAACAATTTACTTATTGGATTAATACAGTTTAAAATTTGATACCAAAGAACTATTGAACACAAAAATTTAAATCGTTTAATACAACTTAATAAACCCGAGGCTTCGTCCCTTATTAAATTATCTATTTCTTCATTCTCATAAATGCTTAGCAAGGCGTCGTATACGCCTCCGATATAAAATCTTAAAGGCTTTAAAGCCTCTATCCTACTCTCCCATCTAGTATCACTTAATGGTTTTAAAGTCAAACCTTGGACATGTTTTAGAAGAATTGCCCAGCGAACACCAGATACTGAAAAAAATGCATATATTTTTTGAATCATATTAAAGAAATTAGCGCCTTCCAAAGATGCTTTTACCATATCGTTAACTACTAGATTGAGAGAGTGACTGCTACATGGAACGTAGAAAGCTCGCGGATTTAGGTTCTTAAACCTAGATTGCACTGCTGATTTATCGCCCCGCATATTAGACCCGTTGTCATATCCCTGTCCTCGTATATCCTGTAAATTTAAACCCAAATTATTAAGTTCTGCAATTATAATTTCAAACATTTGCTTCCCTGTGGACCTTTCAACTGGAAGAAAACCCAAAAAGCTTTCCTTAATTTTAATTTCAACCTCATCCTGATTGGAATCAGTTTTATTGATTGAAACATACCTGATTACAAGAGTCATTTGCCCCACCTTAGAAATATCAGGAGTCCAATCTAAAATTATCGAATAATATTTGACTTTTTTTATTTCAGTAATAATATAAGATTTCACACTTTGATGCAACAGGTCTATTATCTCGTTTTGAATATTTTTCCCAAGATAGTGAGCTTTCGTTTCTTCTTTTTTAAGCACCCTACGTACGTGTTCTTCCATGACTGGATCAAATTCAGATAGCAGCTCAACTATTTTTAAGAAGTTACCGTTATTATACTCAAACAGCTTGTGGCTTGTACCTTGGAAAGCCAACTTTTACCAAGCATTTCAGTGATTGCTACGATTCTTAAAAGCACTTCTTGCCAATGGTTTATTTCAGTGTTAACAAGTCTTTGGGAATCCGCATCTATAGTTTTACAACACTTTAATCTTACGTTTTTTCAGATGCTTCCAACTTTTAAACCCCTCCTTTGAAAGGGAACCAAGTACACAGCCAAAAATTTTGCAGCAAAAGCAATATACGCAATTTTTTGAGACAGAGTACACTAGCCAGTCTCTTAAAATTTGCTCTCCATTACTTAAAATTCTTTTATAATAATTAGGGCTAAATTTTCTACCAGTCTTATTGTATGGAAATCTATAATTGTACAATGGTTTAGGTGGACCTTGCCTTACCAAAAAGATTCTTTCGGCGTCTGGTAGTATCATTGGCCACAGTGCTGGATCTGTACTTAAAAGTTGTTGAGCGCTTTCTGTAGGTGCCACGTTGGTATCAATAATGCTCTCATTTGGCGACGGAGGGCTGCCACTGTCAGTTGCAAGTATTAGTTCAGGTATATCGTTCATTTGTTGATCCTCATTTTTCTCAGGTGAGTCTCTGTTGTCACTGTTGTCAGTGTCGTTCAATGCTGTCTTTGATGTAGAACATTTTGAGTCGTCATTTGTTTTGGTACTGCTCGGCGTACTCTGCAAATAATTTAGTAAAGTGCCACCTTGTCTTTGCCTTTGCATTTCCTTTTCCACCCTTCGTTTTTTATATTCGCAACCAGATAGTTTTTTGCGTCCCTCGGACATTCTGGAAGATACACAAAATATCTGAAATAAAACAAATTATAAGGAAATTGTCTTACAATAGACTTAGTTAAATTAGACAAGTACTGCACTTTTTTATGCTCATTTAAGATCTAGGGGAACGATTAAGCAGTTTTATATGTTTTTTATATTTATAAATTATGTAATAGTAGTAAAATAGTAACGAACCTACCACACCTGATACCTTTCAAATTTGAAAAAGTATAAGCGCTTGCATTTTACACAATTTTGTTTCAAAATCTAAAATGGTATAAAATAGGGCAATTTTTCTTGTCCAACTTAGTCAGATCACGCATAGATTTATTCTAGAATGCTCAATGTTTAAACAAATATTTTATTTTAATTTTATAAAATACCTAACAAACTTTTGCTATTTTTAAGAAAATTTTATTTATAAAACTAGGTAAAAATATTCGTAGCTTCACTTAAAAGGGATCCCATCCAGTAGTTGATAATAAAAAAGAATCAGGGTCTATTGGTCAGCAGGAAATATTAAAAAAAAATCAAACTTTAGGGTATTCCGTATATTTCATAACCTTTTTTAAGGTATTTAAAAAAGCTCCTTCGCAGATGAAAATTAAATTTCAAAGACGATTTTTTAACGAAACATAAACAAATTTCAGTCCTTTTAAAATTATCAAAACAAGTCTTTTAACTTTTTAATTAATTTATCTGTTTTGTTCAAAAATCGTTTTCAAAATTTAATTTTCATCTGAGAAAGAGCTTCTTCAAATACCTACCTTGAAAAAGATTATGAAATTTAAATGAAAGTTTGTTTTTAACACGCTTATAATTAGCTTCACCCATATGTTTGTTTGCTTGTCTGTCTGTTTGTAACCGACTTCTTTGAACAAGCATGCGCGCGGTCGGCGATACATACGATACAAGATACGGTGCGTTAGGGATCCAATGCCTATCATCCAGACCGAGTAAGTCCTTTCCAATTTTAGCTCCAAATAAACTGTCATGTTATTTTTGCAAGGAAAACCATCTCATCTGCAAAATATTAATATAGTTCCTAACTTTGAAGTGACAAAACAATATTGGCTTCTCACTTTTCTAAAATATAAATTTTATTTTCGAAGCGGTATGTTTCACCAATCGTAGAATAAAGACGTGTTTTATACTGCTTTTAAAGTATTATTATTAAACATTAAATTCGGTATTTAATGCGAGCATTTAACCAATGAATCAATTAAATAGTGCGTCGTGATTAATATAAAATTATCTGTGACTATAAAAATGCGCTAGGACGCTAATTACAAGGTTTATTATTGTTGTGCATAAAGAATATTAAACAGCATAAACATCGTGCAGTGTAGTTCAAGTGCTTTGTCCGATAACGCGGCCCCGGCCGCTTTATCACTGATAACCTTCCATAGAAAACTACAGAAACAGGTAGACTTATTATTAAATTATGTTACCAGCAGGAAATGGGCCAGGCTTCAACTACGTGTTTAGCCAGACACTATCTCAAGATCAACAGGGTCAACCCCAAAACAATTCACAAACGTTACCAATTCCAAATCCCTTTCACAACCAGTCTTTTACAAACACTCAAATACCAGTACAGTACAATACGCAGCCTCCAATGACGCACCTATCTCATAACCCTCAATCAAACTCCCAACAACTTTATAGAATGGTTTCAACTAGCGACGATGAAATGGAAAACCCCACTCCATCTCAAGCAAATTCTTGGCAAGTCGTGAAATCTACAAAACGTAGAAAAATAAGAAAAACGTTCAAGTAGATACTGACCCAGGTGTAATACCGCTCTCCAATAAATACAGTACATTTACAAACATAGAAAAAAACAACTCCAATAACAACACAACGGAACCTGAAAAGATACCCAAACCTCCACCAATATTTGTTTATGGAGTTATAAATCTATCAGAAATGAAGAAAAAAATTGCCGAAATAATAGCAGACGAGCAATACGTCACAAAAAGTCTTATTAACAACACGGTAAAAATCTCAAGTAATACTCCAGACACATATCGAAAACTAACGAAATTTCTACCCGATAATCAAATAATACACCACACTTATCAACCCAAAGAAGAACGGTCATTTAGGGTGGTCATAAAACATTTACATCATTCAATTCCAATAGATGAAATAAAAATCGAAATCACCAAGCTTGGACACACAGTCAGGAACATTATCAACGGAAGGCACAGAAATACAAAAGAGCCTATGAATCTATTCTTCGTAGACCTGGAACCATCCGAAAACAACAAGGACATCTACAAAATTCAATACCTCCAATATAACCGTATAATAATCGAACCGCCACGAACCAACAGAAGTTTAGTACAATGCATGCGATGCCAGCTATATGGCCACACCAAATCATACTGTTGTCGACCATACGTATGTGTCAAATGTAGCGGAGAACACAGCACAGCAAGCTGCAAGAAAAGCAAAGACACACCAGCAATCTGCGCCCTATGCGGAGGAAGTCATCCAGCCAACTATCGTGGATGTGAGTATTATCACAACCTCCTCAAATCGAGAACCATCAACCACAGACCTCAAACCCAGGCCCCACCCTTGCACTCAAAAAAACAATTTCCAAACTTCCGCCACTCTATGAGCTACGCCAATATAGTCAGAAATGTAGAACCCCAACCTGTAAACGCAATCGATCAATCAGCTAACCCCACTCTTAGCAAGTTCTTAGATGAATTTAAATCCATGTTTTCACAACTAATCCAACAAAACAGCATGGTTCTAAACATGCTCACAATGCTAATTAATAAACAAACTAATGGATAAATTCCTAACAATAGCACAATGGAACGCCAATGGTCTCCTGAAACATAGGGACGAAATAATTCTATTCCTTAAACAAAACTACATTGACATATTGTTAATAAGTGAAACACACTTCACAGAAAAATCCTATTTTAAAATCCCAAACTACATAAGGTACTACACTAATCACCCCGACAAAACTGGACATGCAGGAACTGCCATCTTAGTAAAACAAAACATCAAACACTATGCTCTCCCCAAATACGAAGAAGCTATGCTCCAGGCCACATCCATTAAAGTGACTACTTTACCCTATGAACTTACGGTTGCGGCGGTCTATTGTCCTCCTAGACACAACATTAAAAAAGAGGACTTGAAAATTCTTCCACACTCTGGGACCCAAATTTATTACTGGGGGAGACTTTAACTGCAAACACACCACATGGGGATCTCGCTTAGTCACGACCAAAGGCAGAGAGCTGCTCAAGGTTATGCAACAAAACAAATACATCTACCTGTCAACGGGAATCCCAACATACTGGCCTTCGGACCCCAACAAAACACCAGATCTTCTCGACTTTTTATCACCAACGGAATATCGACACCCTACACGCATGTATTAGCAAGCCTTGACTTAGCTTCAGACCACACGCCAATTGTAGCGACAATCAGACTCCAAAACTGACTGGGAATATTACCGTCATATTCTACATGAAAGCATAGATCTGAAACTCAGACTCAAGAACCCAAAAGAAGTAGACGACGCCGTCAATCACCTAAACTCCCTGTTAATAACAGCAGCCCAACAAGCCACTCCTTCCACAAAACACAAGGAAACTAACAATAATATTCCACTTGACGTCAAGCAGTTAGTTGCTCAAAAAAGAAAAGCCAGAGCCAAATGGCAAAGAACTCACCATCCAACAGATAAAACCAGACTCAACAAGCTAAACAACCAAATAAAAGCAAAACTTAAGAGCCTAAGAGAAGATTCGTTCAAAACCTATGCAGTAAACCTAAATCGGTACGATAACACAATTTGGAAACCAATCAAATCTTCCTTAAAACCTCAAATTCCTTCTCCGCCTATACGAAAACTACCACCGGCACTAGGGAGGGCTAAAAGCAACAAAGAAAAACAGACCTGTTCGCCTGCCACCTCTCCGGCATTTTCCAACCGCACGAAGAACTACCCGATGACCCGATCCAAGAAAATCTTAATCCACCTCAAATCTCCTAGCCCCAGTCCAACAATTACACCAAAGAACATCAAACTGAGGCTCAACGCCTAAACCTCAAGAAAACCCAGGCCTAGACCAAATTACGCCCAGAATGCTACGGGAACTACCAAAGAAAGGGATTGTACTCTGACATACATATTCAATGCAATCCTGAGGCTTCAATACTGGCCTACAGAATTCAAAAAGCCGAAATAATACTCATTCTCAAACCAGGCAAAGATCCAAATTACGCAGCATCATATCGGCCAATAAGCCTGCTATCAGTGACCTCAAACTTTGAAAGGCTAATATTACGAACCATTGATCCCGAATTCTCAACAACAAACTGGAAACCAGACTATCAATTTGGGTTTCGAAATCGCACTCAACCATCCAACAGTGCCATCGGATCACTCAAGTAATTAATACTGCCCTCGAAGAGAAATCCTACTGCATAGCCATCCTTCTGGACATTAGCCAGGCTTTGATAAGGTATGGCACAAAGGGCTTATCCACAAAATTCAAAAACCTTACCACCTTCATTCCATAAGCTGTTAGAATCCTACCTAAGCAACCGGCAATTTCGAACGAGAGTCAACGACGAAACTTCAGAACTACACCCAATAAATTCAGGAGTACTCAAGGAAGTGTCCTGGGACCCTTCCTATACCTACTATACACGTCAGACCTCCCAACCACTCCTACTACAACAATAGGTACCTTTGCTGACGACACCGTTATACTTGAGTCACAAAGATGCAAACACTGCAGCACACCAAGTTCAAAGCCACCTTAACTTACTTGAAGTCTGGCTCAAAAATGGAAGACAAAAGTCAATGAAACAAAATCAAGCCATGTGACATTCACCCTGCGTAAAGATCAATGCCCACCAATTTATCTAAATAGTATCGAGATACCTCAGTCTAACACCATGAAATACTTAGGACTACATCTTGATAACAAGATCACATGGGAGCACATTAACAAAAAAGAAACACATAGACCTACGACTCAAAAACCTCTACTGGCTAATTGGTAGAACATCGCCCTTATCACTGGATAACAAACTCCTGCTATATAAAACGTCATCAAACCCATATGGACATATGGAGGAACTGTGGGTTGTGCTAGTAAGTCCAACATCGCCATCATGCAACGATGCCAGTCAAAATCCTACGAGCAAAACCAATGCGCCGTGGTATATAACGAATCAAATGTTACATGAAGACCTTAGTATCCCGTTTATAACACAAGTCATACAGGATAGAACAACCAAGCACGTCGACAAGATCGCAACTCACTCTAATCCCCTGCTCTCTGACCTACCATACCAGGAAGTTACCCGAAGACTTAAGAGACGATGGCCAACTGATCTGCACTAAAGAGGACTCATCGCTGGAGGGGCCCTCACCACGCCAGTTTCTAAAGACAACAAATTAGCTTATAGGATACTACTGTATTCTGATTGCTGATACTTGGTTGAATAAAAAAAAAAAAAAATTTTTTTGATTGTGACGAATTCAAGGCATTAGATATTTCAAGTAGAACAAGTCAATTATTTGAAGCTATGTTTCGATCCTACCCACTCTACAGCTCTATTATGAACAAAGCGTGGGGTGCTTTGTGCCATATTTTTCATTCATCGAGCACGCCACGCTTTTTTTACAATAATACTAATCTTTTTTGTTTATTTATATTTTCTGCCTATATTAAGAATTATTTTTCGTTTTTTAGTTCGATTGATCATTAAAGCGTGTATTTTAGTTTTTTTAAAACTATATTTATTTTTTAATGATTTTTGCCTTTTACCGATCAAAATACCCTAATTTCGTAGATTCGCTAAGTTAACGGTTAACTTACCTTAAAAAATTACAAATCACACTGATTATTCAACCAGAACAGTATATACAATTGAGAGTTATCACCACCGACGAATGAGCAAAAAGAATGCTATGCTGTAATAAGACAGCCCTTTTATAATTGAAGACAATAAACAAGTCATTTCTTGTCTATTCCTAATTCACACAAGTTCATGCGGCACCCTGCTTGCTGATTTATATGGTATATATGCGATGCGCGGTTATATTAGGTACTGTATACAAATAACACCCGTGTTCCTTATTTAATAATTATTATTGAATAATTAATTATTTTTTTGTAATTATACCTATTTTTTTTACAACTACAGTAGAATCCGGTTATAACCAACCACAAGAGACTTGAAAAATAAGTTTGTTATATCCGAAGTTCGTAATAAACGATAAAAGAAAAAAGTTACATACATATTTTATTTTTAAGATACATTAATAAATCACTATATTATACAATATTTACACATTTATGAGTTAGTTTTTGTTAAAAAAGTCTGTAATTTTCGATTGTTTGTTATATTTCGTAGACCAAAACAGTTTATCCACACAATTTTCGATTTACATTTTTGAAACACCATGGCTTGAGTAATTTGCTTTCGTTTTTCTGTCCCGGTTAAATTAGCACACACAAAAACTGTTACCCGCTCTTTTGATAATTTGCCGCCTACAGTAAATTCAGAGCTATGTGGCGGTTATAGAATTATCTTGTCAGGTACTAAAACCCTCCTTCGAAGTACTCTCCGTCTTATACTATGGCACGTTATAAACAGAGATGGTTATACACAATGCCCAAGATCCAGTAGTTCTCAACACAATTCCACCAGAGTTTTGTTATTTATATTCGATTACATAATATTACGTCTTTGATAGAAAGTTAATTATTTAAGGGGAATTACTTTCAACAAATTAACAAAACTAAAGTAATGTAATTTAATATGCGTAATTGTTTCTGTTTCATGCTATTTACATACATTTTAATTACAACTTTCTACTTTTCATTTTGTAAATGATTTCAAATGAAAATTTAATGTATATAATTAATTTCTAATAAGTACAAATTCCATAACACAAATTACCTAATTACGGTAATTATCGATAACGACGATTGTATACATATATAAAGAGTGTTTGTCATTTTATAATCACTCTTATCGAAATTGTTATTTATTGGTGTAACTTACACAAGTTCAAAATCTTTCAAGATGCCAAAGAAGTTCAGTAAACAAAGCCGTGAGTTAGTGCTAAACGTATTGGACTATTTTGCTAAAGAAAAAAATAATGGCGGTCCTCTACTATCTGTATTTGCAATTCAGCAAAGAACAGCGGACACGTTACAAATTTCGCTTAGAACAGTACAAAGACTGTGTCTTCTAAGAAACGATGGTGTTGATTTGGAACCAGTTAAAAGGAATTTTACTAAAATCCGTTCAATCGATCTACCGGATGCTCAAAAACAAACCATTCGTGAACTAAATATAAATTAAATTTTGATTTGAAATCATTTATAAAATGAAAAGTAGAAAGTTGTAATTAAAATGTATGTAAATAGCATGAAATGGAAACAATTACGCATATTAAATTACATTACTTTAGTTTTGTTAACTTGTTGAAAGTAATTCCCCTTAAATAATTACGTAATATTATGTAATCGAATACAAAATACAAAACTCTGGTGGAATTATGTTGAGAACTACTGCACATACGTATACAATAGCAGGTGTCGCCTTGGGCATTATGTGTAACCATCTCTATGCCATCTCACGTGCCATAGTATAAGACGGAGAGTACTTCAAGGGAGGGTTTTAGTACCTGACAAGATAATCCTATAACCGCCACATAGCTCTGAATTTACTATACACATTTTTCACCTTTAAATTTTAGTGTTTTATCTGGGTTCTTTAATTTAAAAAAATAGCCCATTATCACTAAAATTACCCTTGATATTAGGCCACTTACTGTTTAACTAGTCTGTCAATTGATTTATCTGATTGACAAGTTGATTAGGAAAAACCCTGCAAAGTCAGCGTGTACAGTATTGTTAAAATACATAATTACCCTTTAGGATTAAAAATTTAAACACCAATTAGGAAAGTATTTAGGCAGGCATTTCTAAGCAAAGAATTAGAGGAACCTTATCTTTGCACATCAAATAATCTACGTACCTGTTATTTATTTTACTGGCAGAATACATTTGTGTAAAATTTAACGAACGGAAACAATTTTTCCGAACGTTATATCCGCAAGTTCGTTGTTTACGGGTTTATTATAACAAACAATATTTATAAGGGATCTTATGGATAGTGTGACGGGACTTTTAAAACTAGTACGTTATACCCGGAAGTTCGTTATAAGCGGGTTCGCTATAAGCAGCTTTGACTGTATATAGATGAAAAACAAGTATTTTAACTTTCTTGTAAAAACAGTGATAAGAAATGTTTTTACAAATGAAAGGCGGCATGCTATTATTATTAATATTTTAATTTTAATATTTTCTCACATTCTGAGAGTAAAAATGTCGCCCCTAAGACTTGCCGCCCCGGACAAATGTACGAGTTGTCCGGTCTTGGAGCGGGCCCTGCCGCTACCTTGCAGAGAAAAAAATAAAAAATTACATTGCCGCTAATGCGCTTAACGCTACAAATACACTGAATTGAATACAAGGGCACAAAGAGCGGATATTTCTGTGTGGCATAGTAAAAACCTAATAAAATAGTCACACTAATTCAGATTGGAACTACAAGGCCGGTTAATTAGTATACACCAAGCACCACCAACCTAGCGAATGCGAATCAAACCAAAATTACTTAAAAGGTACGAAATTATAAATTAATTTTGAAGTAACATGTCATTTGAAACTTTTGTTTAGGTATGTATATTAATGTTACTCAATTTAAAAAACTATTTTTGTTAGTGTACTAACCGGCAGGAGGCCACTGACTGGTAATGATCACATCGATAGTTATCAATAGCACCGACCCAAGCTTTCCGATCTGTATAGCAGTAGAAATCTGTGGTCTGACCGTGCCCCTCCACCCACCATTACTTGTCGTTACTTTCTTAGGGGCCGTTCACGGCCCCCCGAACCACGTAGTCACCGTCACCAGTCATTCAGTCAGTGAACATCATGACAGGCAGATGCGTGTACGTGTTAAGGTAATCTTTGACGTTTTGATTTGTTGATTATATCGCAGCTTTAATTACTTAATTTAAGTAGTTTGTGCATTAGTACTTAATAATACACAATACAGGATTCACAACATAACAATAATAAAAATGATGAGAAGGAATCATACAAATACGTCGTTTTTTAACGTGTCGCATCAGATTCCAATAACTCAGAGGCTTTGTAACGGTATAAACGGGTGGTAGAACGGGATTACAGATAAATTGGCCTTTTTGCCCCGACTAGCCAGCGTATGGGTGTAGGTCAGATGTTAAAAAAAAAATTGCACATCCAGAATAGTAAATCTTACGTAAGTCACAATAGGGGTTGAAGACAAAATCGAGGGTTTGGGCGCCAGAATGTTTAGTAGTCAAAATAAGGGTTGTCGTGCCAAAATTACGAGTACATAGCGTGTCTAAACATACAAAAACATACGCTTACCTATCCGTAATCAATTCCAGGAGTGCTGGACAGCAACTCAGCAAACTACCTGAAATCGGGCTTCAAAAAAACACTTCACGCTTGTCAAATAAAAGCGTGATAAACACTCAATAAATTTACGTTACTACACCTCAGTGTAAATAATTAGGCATTAAATAATACTCAAAACAAAACAACAAAAGAAAATAAGCTATAGAATGAACTCTAAACTGAATTAATATTCAACTAAAAATCAAATAAAATACTAAATATTAAGAACGCTATAACTCAATAAAATCAAAAAACTAACAAAAAAATGTAAACATACGATAATGCGTATAAACAAAAAAATAAATGCTTAAAAGGCGACAGGATGTCTGATCAGAATACTGCTTTTACGCCAGTCTAAATCGTTTAACCTAAATATAAAATTCGTGGATAATACACCCACACTACAATAGGGTCGATTGCCCTTTAATACCAAAATAAAAAAGTGTGAAGGCGGAGCGTCAAAACTATAATTAATTACGCTAAACAAATTCAAACAACAACTTACTTTAACAAAAAAATGACCCCCGCTTTCAAACTTTCATAAACACAAAAAAAAAATAAATCGAAACACACAAAAAATCTTGAAATATTCAATAAAAAAACAATATTATGTTACCTTAAAGGTCTAGAATTACACCTCTTCTGTGTTACAATGTAGGTGGAAGATAACCAGGTGGTCGGTTACGGCTATGACGGAGATGAACCCTCCCTGGTCTGGCGAAATGATGAATAAAATGTTGACTATTGTTCTATGATACACAAACAATTCTTGGATTGAATCGCGTTAAAATGTTACTGCATAAGTTCAAAACTTCTTTTAAAATAATAATAATTTGAGCGTTCACAATTACTTGATAACTTTTAGCTTTTAATTGGTTTTATTTCCACTAATAATCCAAAATGTTAATAACTTGATTTAATTAAATATAATTTTTAATATAATGCGAAAGTTTCTTTATCTTTAAATACGCTTTGTACGATAAATAGGTGGCACTGCAAGAACGATGATGTTAATATCCGCAGAAGCGATATAAACCAAAGAGGTCACTGAAGCACTATACAACACGACGATGTCCTCTAGGTAACTTGACGTAAAACCGAAATCGGCACTAGGTATAATTCTTTGGTGATGAACAATTTTAATAAATCCCTTTACAGGTAATGTTCAGGAGTAGCTAAACTACCCTTACTACACAAAAAAAGTACGTTCGTTAAACACCACAAGGTCCCAAAATATCAACGTTCTAAACCACCCCTTAAAGCGTAACACTAAACGGCAACGTATACTACTCGAAAGCACGATCAGTTTTTGAATCCCAAAAATTATTAACAAATTCCATCTTTGAATTTTGAATCCCACTACTCATAAAAACTCTTATCTAATTTAATTCCACCAATCAAAAAAAACGGAAGGGGAAATAAGGTACCACGATACACAAATTCGTTTCCGTCCGTAAGGACTCGGTAAATGTTGAAAAACTAAACGTCAGCAAAAATATCCTGTATGTTTACCTTAAAGTACGAACAATAAGGCCCACATGCAATCTCTATAAATCAAAACCAAAATACCTAATAATAAACTGGACAACTATACTTAAGCGTCTTTATGTCGCTAACATGACATCATACGCCGATAATTCCACACTATTTATTTAAATTACAAAACTTTCTATTATATTTTACGGAAAACAAACGAAATGAACCTTAATTAAACTTATAGACAACTATATACAAATAAACGTTAATCAAACTTCTATAAACGGGAAATAATAAGGAAAAACAACCTAAATTTCGGAATAATAATTTCACAAACAAAGAATCTAAAGCTCACCACACACCTACCATCCCTAAAGGTCGTTACACACGTTAAAACAAATTCACTATAAAACTAAACTTGACAAAAAAAAATATATGTGTATACGGAATCTAACTAAGTACATAAGACTACAAACAAAATTACCCAACACGTATACAGGGTGTTCAAAATACCCTGACAGCTTCAAGCCCTACGAGTGTGAGTATCAACCCGAACACTAGCGTCACCTATAATAAAATATTAGAAGATTCAAATACAACATCTCAAAATGCAATTTTTAAACCTGTTCTAACTGATATTTCTAGCACGTAATGATGAACAGTTGACTCGTTTCGGCACTAATGATATTGGTTTTTCTGTCGGAAATAGTAATTTAAGTGAGTTACAAATTTATAATTATTT